>BQNB010058087.1:0-28874 GCA_026074375.1 Tanacetum coccineum
TCGTAAAGACTTCAACAAGAAGTTTTACAACTCCCTAGACAGTGTACCTAATCGTTGTAGTGTAGTATAGGCAAGACTCGAGGGTTGTTATCGTTCTCTAGGGGAATAGGTTAGGAAGGCTCGAACAAGGCTTAGCCGAGATCTACGGGATTGAAAAGAGATTATTTTTGTATTTTTATATTTTATAAAAAGCAGTAAAATCAATGGTTTTAAGAGGTTGTTTGATTAACTAATTAATTAAACTAAATATAATCTATACTACTGGTGATAACTTTATGATAAGATAGTGTATTTACTTAATCATGCATTACTCATTAGATTGCTTCTCCTAATCATGTTGCCTTGTCACACTCGTGATGATCTGTGTAAGTATTTCCTAAGAATGAACGAATCTTACATGAAACAGTCGCTTCTATTAAGATTCCGTTTTTAGGGCAACGCACAAGTAAGGTAGTATGAAGACTATTACAAGGACCCTAAGAGTATATTAAATGCAAATGAAATATCTTAAGAGGGATCAACCATATTGGCGGTAAGGTAGTATGAAGACTATTACTAGATGGTATCCTTTCTACACTTCTCGCATTTCCCTAGACGTCTATGCCAATTTAATATCTTATGGCTAGTTTTCTAAAGCCTAACGCCACATTCTCTTTTTTTTATATACAAGAGCACATTAAAAAGGATCTAAAACAATTTCAGCCATCATAAGTATATCCCAAAGGGTGGGTCTTAGCCTAGCATGTTATAAAGGAAAGAAAGAATACTTAGATCATCAAACCAACACATAGACATAGTGAATGATCTAACAGATAATAAATTTATTGATTAAAACATGGACTAAGGTCGGTTACAATAGGGTTTTTAAGCCCTAAAGACGGCCTAAAAGCTGATAAAATACTTAGGGTTCGGCTCCCCAAAAGTTATACAAAGTTACATACTTAAAACCCTAAATTCGGTTTTGTATATATAGAGAAATCGCTGCGACGGCGTCCAGTTGTAGTCGTGAAACCGTCACAAGATAGAATCTTCTAGGTCTGATTTAAGTCGGTTACGTCCTGACGTCGTCGTCAATTTTCTGACGCCGTCGCTAGATAGATCACGACGATGTCACTTTATGCTTGCGACGCCGTCTCCACGCTCTGTATGCACAACTCTTCAAGAGATTTGGTGTAGGTCTGTAGTCTTGTCCGTTTCTTCTCCAAATGAGCCCAAGTCATGTGTATTTCCTTTAAATACCATCCAAATGCTAAAAACCTGAAAACAAACGATTAAGCACATAATCTGGGCATATTTGTATGATTTAAGAGGTTAAATGACCCTGAAATAGTGTATAAAATGACACCTCATCAGAACCCCTTTTGTTAATTGCTTTTGCAGGTATTGACTATCATAAACAGGAGCAGAGTTCATATCTTAAAAAACAGCGCGAGAGCAAAAGGAAAACGAAAAAGTACGAGGTTAGCATGTTTTCTCTTTTCCAACTCTAATTACTGGGATTGAGTGTGAGATTTTAAAACTTCTTCCATATGCATTAATGTATTCTTTAGATGCATAGTCTTGCATCCCATGCATGTTGTATGTACTTCTGGTTGTATGTATATTAGCTTATGGGCTTTGGTTGTGGGAATGTGGGGTGATATATTATTATTGTTTCTGCGGGACATGTTAAAATAAAGAGCTGCTCTCACTATTTCTGAACTAAACGGCGAAATTTTACATTTGTTAAAAGAAAATGATGTCCTTGTTGTCTGTGGAGAAACAGGTTGTGGAAAAACAACTCAGGTGAAAATTAATGATATTAGATTGCTAAAGCTATTCACTTTAGCTTTGCACTGATTTTAGTGCATTGTCCTTTATATAAGTTTGTAATTAATGTGCCCATCTAAACAAGACAAATATTATCTATTGTTTTGTGCAGGTGCCACAGTTTATCTTGGATGACATGATTGAAGAGGGGCATGGTGGTATTTGTAACATCGTGTGTACACAACCAAGGAGGATAGCGGTGAGTAAAAGTTTGTTATATTATATATACATGCACATAGGAGATAACATTGGCAACACAAATGAAATTTACCAGGCAAAATTATTTTCCAGTTGGAAATTCCAAATATTCAGATGTTGAAGAATATGAGGTGCATTAGTAGTTATAATGGTTTTATTAATAACCTAAAGATTGACATCTCTGGTATATAAGTTGGTATTTGTTGTTTAATATATGATCGGCTTTGTTTGTTGTGATGGTATTTGCAACTAGATCGATTAGATTTGCTGTTTGTGGGTTGTTTAAAATTGATTTCGGGACTGTCTAAAATTAATTTCGAGGGTTTCACTAAGTGACGAACGGATTCATGGGCTGTTTGGATTTGTTATACGTTATGGACTGATTCAAGGATGTTTAAATTAATATTCTTTTTTATTGGTCTGCTTAGAACTATGTCAGGAATGTTTAGGTGTACCCTAAGCTGTTAAAGGGGGTGCTTGTGGGTTGGTATAATCTGATTAGGGGGTATATGGGGTTTTTGTTTGGCTTGCTTAAAAACAGCCAGTTGTATGAAAGAAATAAAAACAGCCAACTGTAGCGTGATGCCATTTTGGCCCAAATCTGTTGCGAGATGCGTGTTTGGCCGGTAGTGACATCGGAAAATCTGGTTGTATGTTTGGAAATAATGATGTTTGGATCTGTTTTGTTTGGATATGATGAATACGGCTATGATGATTCGAAGCATCATGGCTAGGCGGGGCAATGAACGGACTGGTATTTGAGAATACCGCCGGTACCGGTTGTTTGCAGCCAAAACAAAATCTGAGCAAGTTTATAAGTTGAAAATTAAACTTTTTGAAAATTCTAACATTTGAAAATATTCACTTTAAAAATATCTATATCTATTGTATTATAATGCATTTGTAACTATTCTATTATTAGCAAGACTTAAAATTCAGACTCTTAAACTTACTTGTTATAAAAATATCATCTTTTGATAGTCATCAATACCATTAAAACATTGTAACAACTCATTTAATCTATCATTGTAACAGCTTCCAATAATTATTAAAAACATGTAACCCTAAATATCATTACTATCAATAATCATTATGAAAAACATGTAACCGCTAAAAATCATTACTATCAATAATGATTATTAAAAACATGTAACCGTTAAAAATTATTACTATCAATAATGATTATTAAAAATGTGTAACCGCATCTATCATATAAATTCACACAAATCATTTCATATATCTCACACACAAATATTTTTTTACAAATGTTTATATTTATTGTTAGAAAAACGTTTAACCGAATAACATTTGCTCGCCACAAAATATAGTGGCAGGGTACCCGCCGTCGCATCACGCGAATACACTGCTAGTCATTAAATAGGTTGCTATTCAATCACTAACATGATACTCCAAGAACACAATACTTATCCTTATTTATACAAACCCTCCGCATCAAAGTATATACAGAAGCAATATGTTTTTTCTTTGATCCATGTGGGATAGGAAAGTAGAACACTTAGAAACAATTTCGTTTAAAAGTAACAATACAATTGTTCTACTTAGAGACATTACATCTTTACTTTGGAAATTGAATTCGGGGACAAGGGGCGAAACGACCTCTCCGGTCGAATGACGGGAGGACCGACCTACCCGGGTTGTCATCTTATTAGGTTTTTATAACATTTATCAATCTCAAATATATGATAGTCTAGTAACAAGGCAAGTGGAGTCGGATGGGTTGTACTCTATCACACACACACATCAATTTCTCTCGAAATACAGTGTTTCACAAATTTTGTTAACAAATATACATCATACATTTTTGGTGTATCATTCAAAAAAGTGCAAGCGGGAATATGGTGAATTTTATTGAACAAGCCGAATTTTGAAAGTCGAAACGCGTTTCAAGCTTATTTAAGTTACTACCTCGTGTTGTTTTTATGTATTATAGTACGTACTAGCTAGATTCAAGGCACGTTTAATGGACAGACTAGTTTCGTTATATTATACCTTTATATTAAAAGGCAGGATTGTGTTTCCAAGGCCTGCCTTAAATGCCTTTAACCCGCCCGAAGCATTTAATAAACCCACTTACATTCTCCACCGCCCTTCTCATACACGTGTTTAATCAACCCATCTTCATCCCTCTCTCATACACGTGTTTGTTCAACCCATCTTCATCATCCCTCTCACACACACACACACACACAATAACACACAATTGTGATTCATCAAACCCACAAGCCGAAACCAAAAAATAGCAGCAACCACTGATTTCCGCCATCAAAATCAAGATCCAAATAAATTTTGAAATCCCAGGTATGATGTTAGACGGTATGTTTACCCAAACATCTTCTTGAAGGTTCTTCAAATAAGTAGAACCCTAATTTGGTTTCTAATTTTGGGGCTTTTCTTTCATTTATGAACAAGATACTGATTGTCGATTCTGGTGTTGTAAATTGTTGTTCTTGAAAGAATCGGACAATACACCAACTAATTAAAGTGTGAAAACAATGGATTATTCTTCCGCAGGTATGATCTTTTATTTTATTTTAATTCCATTGATGTTTTTATCTCAAAAAAGGGGGTATTTTTTTTAATTCATTTATGTTTTTATATGAGTTTTGATTGTATTAAATGGTTTTTTAAGAAATCTACCTACTGTGTGTTGAAACAGTTTTTATGAGTGTGGAGAATGAGAGATGGAGATGAAGATGAAGATGAAGATGAAGATGAGAAGAACGGTGAAGTTAATTACGATAGGCTTCAGGTATATCAAAATTATTCATTTTTTTGTTAATGAGATTTTATTTGTTTCTATGGTTTGTTCATTTGTTGTGTTGTGTTAGTTGATTTTTTGCAAGAAAATTTACGTTATCTTTAAAAAATTAGCTCAGATAAATTAAGCAGCTATGGCTTATTTGAGTTTGGGCTTATGTTTCGTAAGCTCACTATTTATGGCTTATTTTTTTGAAATTAATTGGCTTATATAAGTTAATTGTGTCATAATAAACTTATATAAACCGAAAAGTTTGAAAATAAGCCACAAAAAGTGGGCTTATGAAACACAGGCCCAAAACCAAATAAGCCTTAATCCCTGTGTAGTTTATTTATTTTTTTAATGCCGTTTGTGGTAATTTTTTGTGTGCAGCTTTGCAGGAGTGTCCCATTCTGTCACGCGCACAGTGTTTTGCATAGGGATCTTAATCCCCAAAATCTATTGTTAGATAGGAAGACGCTGATGGTTAAGATACGCGGTCTTGGACTTGCTCGAGCTGAGGTATATTCCTACTGTCACAATCACTGATTCAAGAGTTTATACTACTTAAAACAAGTTTGATGATGATGAGGTATCAAAAGTCGAACGATAATTTTTTTTGTCTTTCTGCTTTAGGAAATTTCGTGCTTCAGATATTGGGTTGATATAGTTTCATCATTTAGATACAACTGCTTATGTATCAATAAGCACTTTAAGATAAGCATTTTGGTACCCGATTATTATTTAATGTAGATAAGGTGTTTGGAATAGGCTATATATATCTGCAATCTGTGATTGTGTATTTGTGTTTATAGTTTAAGAGAGGTTTCTTTGTTTTACGTTTATGAGCTTGAATATGTAAAAGTGACCCTTTAGTTGTAGCGAGTATCGGAAAAAGAGACAAGAAAATGACGATCAACTTGAATAAGCTGATTAGCTTATAATTTTTAATTCTGTCAATGACATTTATCTACAACCAGTAAATTATTTCGAATGTGTTGTGCGACAAGCTGTGAGTATCTTTGATTTATCTATTCTTATATGTCATTGTCAAGGTTCTTGATTTTGCGGAAAAGCTGTTACTAAGAGATGCTAATGTGGCCTATGGTGGGGTGGATGACATGAAAATTTGGCTTGCTTGAATGAACCTGCGGTACCTCACATTCTTAAGAAACTCTATGCTCTTCATGAGATATGCGTAAGTGACTTCTTTCATTTTACTTTTTGAAATTTATTGTTGCATTAACTTCAGCAGATTCAAGCATGGTATCTACCATTTGATGGTGTACAGATGAATGATAATTCCTTCACAGCATATATATCGATAATGTCTTATTTCATTTTATTTTGACTTCCCGATTATTGATTTATAATCTTATTTTCAGAGGTATTGAAGGTTCTTATGGAAGCACAATCGGAACTTTCAATGACATTGATCAAACAAACACCACGACATTACACACTCCTGCTGATTTTTCTTTTTGAAAGGCACACACTCCTGCTGATTAAGGACATATAGATTCACAAAGCAATGTTGCAACGTCACCAACAAGATGTGAAGTCAGCAAGGTTAGTGCTTGATATCTGTTTAGATTCTTAGGCCCCAATTTTTATTTGCAGCGACATTGTCTATATACCTTGGCATGTAGATTAATGTGGGCTGCAATTCTTCAGGGCTGCAATTTAAAATAAATCACAGTATGGCTCGGGAGCTTGAAAAGTCACGTGCTCAGATGACTAATGCTTAAAAAGGACTCGGACGACTACGGCGACAGCGGATCCAAATCCAGGTAACACGGTTAGATGCGTTTAGGATAAAATACCAAGTCGGTTTTGCCCTCCAGATGACTGTAAATGAACTAGGCAGGGCAACATCAACTTGATACATTTAATTGCATATAACCTATACACAGATAGTATCCTCCATACTTGATGCCTATAAGCATATAACCTGTATACTTTTTAGGATCAAATGTGTATTAGGGCTTTTTATGATAGTTTGCGGCTTAGGACATTAGAAAAAAAGACAACTACCTGGAAAGCATCTATTGTTATATGTTGATGTGGATAGGTTTTCTAAAAGTTCTAATTAATGTAATGTACTTTGTTAAGTTGCCTTAAATAATATACATTTAAAAAGGATTTATGGGTTTATGAGCTTATCTGTTTTCAGCTTATGTAACATAAGCCCTATTTTTTGGTTTATGTTAAGACTCTACGGGCTTTAAAAAGTTTCAAGATAAGCCGGAAAAATAAAGCTTATAATACATAAGCCTAAAACAGATAAGTTGATAAACGCTTAAACAAACACCTGCTCCTAAGTTGATATTGTTTCATCCATGTTTGTTTCGGCTTATATAGCCAGCTTACGGCTTATATGGTTTTGGGCTTATGTTTCATAAGCTCAGTTTTATGACTTACTTTGAAACTTTTCGGCTTATATAAGTTTATTATGTCGTTTAAACTTATGTAAGCCGAAAAGTTTCAAAATAAGCCACAAAAGTAAGGTTATGAAACATAAGCCCAAAACCAAATAAAACATAAATGTCAGCAATGCCCTCTTAGCAAAGAATCAGAACTTTTTTGGGCAAATATGTGAGGGGAAAATGATAATTAGAGATATCTTGAAAACTGAATTAACATTTCTCTTAGATCAATCTTTCTTTTGGTATTTTATTTTTAGTGATTGTGTATAGTAAACTACTAAATTTATTATAACTATGATAATTTAAAGGTCTATTAATTAGTTTGATAGTAGATGTAACATAACTACCTAATACCCGAACAACATATGAATAATGCATCCAAGCATGTTTGTAGCTACTAATCCCGGTTGAACGTTATTAAAGCGCAATGCCTAACATCCCTTTTATTTTAAATACATTACTGAATTGCCACGGTGTCGCTGTTGCTTTTTTCGGCATAACGCAGCAAAAAAAATTACTTTTATAGAGATGGCAATACAGATGGATTAAGCAGGCTGGACAATAAGTCAAAATCCTAATTATTATATTTCTCAACTTTCTCTGTAGGTGGGTGATCAAGAACATTTGACTAGATGAGTTTGAGAACGACGATTTCATACCAGACGATCTTCATGACAATGAAGAGGATGGGCCACACATCGACGATGGGAAGCAAAAAAAAAGAAGCAAGAATATGTACATTTTGTTTGTGTATTGCTATATATAAATTATTAATGCCTTTTTTGTTTTTGTAACTCCTACTTTGTCATATTGAAAGATCAACTAAAAATGTGGTTCTCGATGACGATGATTGTGAACTCATCGAAGAAAGCAACCTTGCATTTCGTCGGCCAACAAGTGAAAGCTGTAAGCGGTTGAAGAAATCTAGGCCTGACGTTGGCGCAAGACCATTAGTGGAGTAACATCTTTACAATACATTAGTTCCTTTTTTGTAAGGTATGTCCAACATCAATAAGAGTAGCAACTTTACTATACATTAGTTTGGTCATGATCTGACTAATATTGATGATTGCAAAACTGAAAAATCACAGGTAATGCTGGGAATTAGATGTGCCAACAGCCGCTGTCATATAAGGCAAAGTAAAGTGTGACAGGAGGTTAGGCGACAAGGACAATCCTAACCCAAGATAATGTGGTAATTGATATATGTTATAGGTGTATGAATACCAATACGGAAGCATCGCCTTTTGTTCATCGACAAAAAATATTGGGGTCTCCAAGAAGAAAGGAAGGGGATGTGTAGCAAACTACACATCTCATTCAGTGATGGAAATGGAGAAGTCAGATGCGAAACTGCCTAATTTTTTTTCATGGATAACATTTTTAACATATACATATACTATCAGTTGCTTTGTATTATTGTTAAACATTTGTATTTGACAACTTTGTGTTATTTTTTGCATTTGGTACTCTGTATTAATGTAGTTAACCAAACAACTGTTCCCGTATAGTGCCCCGAGATAAACAAAACCCCGCGCTCCGTAGCGGAGCGCGGGTTACAAACCTCGTTGATTAAATATATGGGGTATTTCTATTTATGCCCCTAGACTTTTTTGTGTTTGTGACAATGTCCTAAAAAATAGCTCATTCCTCAAATGCCCCAGAACGACCGGAGCGACCTAATTAAAAATTATTAAAAGTACAACAAAAAAAATATTTTTTGTACTTTTTTATACTTTAAAAGTGTACTTTTTTTGTACTTTTAATCATTTTTAATTAAGTCGCTCCGGTCGCTTCAGTCGCTCTGAGGCATTTGAGGAATGAGCTTTTTCTTGGGGCAATTGTCACAAACACAAAAAAGTCTTTGGGCAAAAATAGAAATACGTGTAGTTGAACATGTAACTTACGTTATACTTTAAATTTTGGTGAGTATCAAGTTTTGTATTATGCTTAACAAACTTTAGTCGTATCTATATATAAGTATATACTCCCTCCGTCCCAAAATTATTATTCATCTTTCCTTTTTGCTTAGTCCCAAAATTATTGTCCACTACTATATATAGTTGTTGGAGTTGATTAAGTTTACTATATTACCCTTAATGAAAATTGTTATTGCAAAACTCTATGAAAACATTAAATAATTGTTAAAGAGTAAAACTGCCTTTTTCTTTACTTTTGCAAAATTCAAAGCAGTAATAAATGCATTTTTCTTAAACTGTGTATTTCTTGTCTGGTGACAATAATTTTGAAACGAAGGTAGTACCAACTAAAGCAAGTCAGTTTGTTAGTGTCTGGGTTGTGACTTTTGATAGATTAAGGCATATTTGAAGCAATTAAGATGCATAATAAAGCAATTCGCAATTAGCTTCTAATAAATCGTCAAATGCCAATCATAATATATTAGCAGGTAATCGTTCGTTGCAACGGTGAGTACCATGTGATTAAAGTTCAGACGCAAATAAAATAACAATGTCGAATTGATTAATCAGAGAAAACAAAAAGAAAATTATTCTAGTCCGGTCTGATTCACCCGTTTTTCCTGATTGCGATGGTCCATCCTTTTCGTTTTCGGACGGCTTTTCTTGGCTAGCCGAATCGGTGGCGACTATGGTTCCCGAATGACCCCGCTGGTTCAGTCCGATTTTTCAAAACCATATGAACCATCAACTTAGCATATAAATTGTATGAATCTTTGTGTGTTTTATTAGTTTGTACCATATGTATAATAACATGTGTTTAATTTGTTTATACTTGTACCATATGCTTTATCATGTGTATTGCTTAAATTTAAAGTTTAAAAGACATTTAATGGATGAAATGTTTGTACCATAAGCTTTATAAGTTGTATTATTTAAACTTAAGTTTTGAGCATTTAGAGATTATACTATAAGCTTTATAAGTTGTATTACTTAAATTTTTTATGCATTAATTGACGAGAGAGAGTTATTGATCTGTTATAAGAGAATCTTCAATGGTAAACCTTTTGAAAACGTTTATATAATTTCCATGTCACATAGTTTTTAATTTCTTATTTTATAAACATATTATCACTATGTTTAAACTTGATAAAAACTTTATAATTTAATGTGGTATTAAATGAGTTATATGTATTTAGTTGCATTGAAAAGGTCCATAAACTTAGACATATTTAGGTGGTGTTTGATAAAGACTTAATTGACTTAATATGAAAAAAAATTGAATTGATTAAGTCATGTGGAAACGGTTTTATTTGTGACTTAATAGAGAAATATGACTTAAAATATTAAGTAATAAAACTAAGGCTGTCCGCATTAAGTCATCTTTTAATTAAACATGACTTAATAAAAAAAATTAACAAATAAACCCATCATAAACCTCATCTGGGAGCAGTTCTTGAAAATATACTTGTTAAAGTAAAAAATGTAGGACACCACAACAAGTTTCCACGTATTAATGCATTTGAAGGGCATAATGGGTAGATCCAAAATTGCATTGACCAAATGGCATCTTCAACCGAGTTCTTAGGATGCAAGCAAAATCAAGGGAGTACATGTTTTTCTTTTAATTAATCATAAGTTGCATCTTCAATCGGATTCATTGCATCCTTCATAATTTGCATCGTCGGCTTTTTTCATCTCCATCATATATCTGCTCGAAAACTAAACATAAAAACTGTATCCTCTTAAACGTCGACATCATTCATCGTCTTTAATCATCAGCTATCATCTTCATCATTGGCCATCTGCATCTTATTAATTTGCAACATCATACATCATCTGCATCATCATGGATAAGCAATATCATCATCATGATCATCGACTTTGCATCACCATCATCATCAGTTTTGCATCATCATATAAATATTGTTATTGCATCGTTTTCATCATCATCATCATCTTCATGACTTCATGGTCAATCATGTTCATCGTATGTTTAATGTATCATCACCGTCTACTGTCGTCGTCCATCATCATCAACCATCGATCATTAAGCAAACCTGAAACTTAAGCAACAAAAAATCAAGACTGAAAAAATAATAATCAAAATAAGCAATCCAATTCTGATATAAAAAACGATGAACAAAATTAATCAAAATCATTATCATCGATTATCATTTTGAGGTTTTTTGTGTAGATTTTATTTTAAACAATTTGTGAAGTAGATTTTGACAACGAAGATGTGAAACGATTCATCACTTTGAACAGAGAAGGGAAAGCTTGTATGAGGTGGAAGAGATTATCTGCTTTTACAAAAAGAATGTTGGATAATAAAATTCAAAGTCCATTTGTTTGCTAAAAGACTTCTAGGTCCTTTTTATTTATTTTCTTAATTGGTAATTTTTTTTTAGAAAGGAATCAATAACCACAAACAAAAACAATACAAGTGAAGGCATCCAACTTTCTTAATCGAGTCGATTAACAAAAGAGGACCCAAAAGAAACAGACCCGCGAGGGGCAATACAACACTAAAACCTAACCATAAAACACTAAACCAACTTGCAACAAGGACAAACTGGATCCAGCCAAAGGAAAATCCACTGAGTTACTGACATACGCCAAATTCATGGGCAAAACAAAATAGGCCTGACCCACCGTGTGAAATCCAATGGAACAAGCCATAAATAGAGCACTAGTAAGATATACAAGGAAAAAAAAATAATGCCCCGACCCAGAACATTCTCAGCTGTACCAAACACACCAAACTGCATCATTAACCAAAACAGACAGAAGCACAGAAACACAGACTCACAAAAAACAAACACATAGACTCACATCGAAGCTTAGGACTTAATGCAGCATTTCCTAGGATCCCACAACCATTGTATCCAATCAATAGAATTCTTGTTTGACCTTCTCGTAATCCATTCAAAACTTTTAAGTTGAATGTCTTGAACAATTTTATTAGCGCTTGAGACTTTAGCCTTAAACACGCGATTATTTCTTTCTTTCCATATGAAATACCAAGATGTCCAAAGGACCGCTTGCCATAACAATCTCGAATTATTAGGAAGATTAACATCCCCATTTAGATAGAAGATGTCCCTAATGGAAAAGGCGCTAACTCCACCAAGTTTCCACCAGCGACGAATCTTCTCCCAAACACCCATGGCCATACTACACAAGACCAGACTATGCTCACACGATTCCACGTCACTATCACAACAAGGGCAAAGAACCGTATCCAAATTGATCCCTCTTTTATCTAGCTCCTCTCGAACCGAAAGTCTCTTTTTCAAAGCTCTCCACACAAATATATTTACCTTTTTTGGAACAAGTTTGTTCCATATCGTGTCTTGATCGAAGCCTCCAATTGAAGAGCTCCCTCTTCTATCATGCTTGTTAGATCTTTAACCGTGAAGCCTCCATCTTCATTAAGATTCCACCACCATTGGTCCCTGCAATCATTAGACAACATGACAATTTGTAAAAGACCCGTTAGCCCTTCCATTTACCCCGTCACTCTCCCTCTAAGTTTCCTAGTCCACAACCATTCCCAACTCCAAACTCCCTCAACCCACCTTCCTTTCTTCGCCACCCTACCGTCCAATCTACTATCTAGATGGAATAACCTAGGAAACCTGTCACACAATCTAAAATCACCAACCCACTTGTCCACCTTACAAATAAAAGACGATGTGAAATTGATACCCACCCCGTCGATGTCCCTACCTACCTTAATGATGTCTCTCCATACACCGCCGCCGCAAATCTCCCCACCTATGACACCACGACTACACAATCCACCATTTACCCCGTATATGCTCTTTATAACCCTAACCCATAAGCTATCGCTTTCTCTCTTAAACCTTCACCACCCCTTACCCAATAAAGCCTAATTTTTTTCCCTTAAAGACCTGATATTTAACCTCCTCCCCATGCGCGGCTAGCAAATGATCTCATTTTACCCAAGATTTTTTTTTGCTCTCACCCGTCCCCCCTAAAAGAAATCCCTACGAATACTCTCAAGGTTTTTTTTATCACACACGAAGGCACACGAAACATCAAAAATAATACAACGACAAACTACCAATAACTGATTTAACCAAAGTTAACCGACCTCCGAACGACATTGATTTAGCCTTCCAATCGGCAAGGCGATTTTTAAACTTCTCTACCACGGGTCTCCACGCTTTAATACCACTCATACACTCACCAATTGGAAGACCTAAATAAGTGAATGGAAATTCTCCCACACTACACCTCATCCATATCGCCTTCTCTTCTATATCACTAGAGTTTACACCGATACCATATAACTTAATCTTATTAAAATTTACTTTTTATCCCGAAACCTCCTCAAAGCATTTTAAGACACACATTAATGCTTTTGCATTCTCTGTACTCCACTCGCCAAAAACTATTGTGTTATTAGCATATTGCAAATGTGACACCACTACTCTATGAGAACCAATTACCACACCTTTGAATATGCCCTTTGCCACCGCCTCACTAACTAAAGCATTTAAACCTTCCGCCACCACAATGAATAGAAACGGAGATAAAGGATCCCCGTGTCGAACACCATGCTCTAAGGTAAATTCCTTCGTTGGGGAACCATTTACCAAGACGGACATAGAACTGGAATTCAAACAATTCTCGACCCATTTGCAAAACTTCCACAATGCAACTCAACCATTGATTTGAAAATCTAATGGTCACAATTGTCGCTTACGTTTTTTACAATAACATGCTATTGTACTTGAACTCATCCCAACCTCATCTTACTATGACGACTTAATTTATAAACCTTTCCAAATTTTGGTAACTTTTTTATGAATCTCTAATAGTGGATGCCCTACATTCTAAACAACATTGTATCATATTCGTTCAAACCTACAATTAAGAAGAAAAAAAACAATGTTACTAAATGACTTACACCTTTAGTATGGAGCGGAAATAAAAGTTCTTTAAAGTGCGTTAGTTAGAACCTTACATTTCTTCACATGAATGTGCTGAAACGCGCTTTCACTCCAAGAATATAGCCTTTTAGTGACACTTATAAAAAAAGTCAACAAAAGTTAAAAAGGTGAACCACTCAAAGATGATCTAGTGGCAAAAGGGTTTGTGACTATCACTTTAAATTTTGTGAGGTCTCAAGTTAATTCATGCTAGATGCAAATAATCTTGAAGTGACCACGCCAACCTCCTGAAAATGAAGGGCTTTACCTGGTTTGAGTCTGTGTGACGGTGGGTTCAAACTATATGTGGATTAGTCGGCCAAAAGAACACAACCATTGTTAACAAAAAAAAGTTAAAAATGTGACACTAAAGCAAAAAAGTGTCAAGAAAATTATAAAAGAATTGTCACTAAATTTTTGTGCTTCTCATACATTAAAAAAATGTAGGTAGAAGTCCAAGATGTATAAGTCCATAAATACTGACACAAAAAAAGTGCGTGGGCACATTTTTTAAAACATTTTGTGCATAAAAAGTGTCACTAAATCTCAAAATTTTAAGCTTTTACCCACATTTTTAAATAGTGTCATTAAAAGATTAGATTTAGTGACATTTTTGTATCACTAAAACCCGGTCACTAAATGTCTATTTTCTTACAGCGGTGCTCCAACGGAACAACTTTCATAACATCCATCCCTAACCTGAACCCAACTTTTGAACCTAAATATAACACTATATTACAGCAAGGAATGTGAATGTGCTCTTAAATAATACGGAGTACTAGTACAACAGAGTGTTCCGACAAATCGAGTTTCATTAAGTGAAAACTTCAGTTATTTTAAACTAAAAAAAAGTTAGCAGTTTAGCAAAAGTGTAAGAATAAAGTATGTCTTCAAACCTATTTCAGCAGCTGATGAGGCGGATCATAATTGATAGTAACATAATACGAGCTAATTTCCACACCTGTCAGCTCCGAGTATGAGTTTTGCACTTAATTTGTTTAGATTAGCTAATCCAACAATAGGGAGATATTCCTTGACACGAGACCTGCAAGCAGGGGCGGACATACATGGACCCTATGGGGGGCGGTGCCCTCTACTATTTGCCAAAAAAATTGGTTTTTAGTGTAAATTTTATTTTTTATTGACCATTTTATTAAAGTGCACCTCATTATAAACTCAAATTGCCCCCCACTTTGAAGCCAAACAATATAAAAACCTTATATCTCTATCTTCATTTTTGTGTGCATAACGACTTTTGCCTAATTTTTTTTTGCCCCCCGTCTTCAAATTTCCTGGGTCCGCCACTACTTTCAAGTAGGTGATTAGTTTTATTACCTTCTTCTCACTGAGGGTTTAGTTGGAAATCCAAGTGGGAGTGGGAGTACGTGTTATTAACAAGTAGCTGCTTTGCCCGTTTGACAACATTAAAAACGAGCGGTTTTCCTTCCTGTCATATTAAATAGTGAACTCAAACATTGTTTTACACAAACACATAATTTCTTAATAGAGAACCAAACACAAATCTTTTTTCCCAAACAACTAAAGTACACAAATCTTTTTTCCTGCATCCTTTGTTTGAAATTTAGTTCAATGAGGGTCCAGTTCATACCGGTTAAAGGGATGGAGGTACGGAGTGTACTCCCATAGGTCACTGAACACCCTGAGTCAGATAGTGGTTGAAAGGAATTCATGGCGCTGATGAACTTCAGTGAGTTTACTCTTCAATGAGTAACTCTGGACTGAATGATATGCATCAGGAAGTAATCCATTAGAGGAAGTATCCTCAGCGGGTTAACTCATCCGTAAATCTTTTCAGTATTGAACCCTCAGCTTGTATACTCTTCAGTGAGTTAGCTGAATGTTCAGGATACTAAAGGAGCAACTCATTAATATGAATTTAATGATTTCTAACTGATTTAACAGTTTCATATAGTAAGTTAAAATTACCTTTAATGACCACGTTTAATATGGTCATTGTAACTACTAATTCCTTAAATCAAGGAAGTCAGTTATGGTGGTGATAATCCAACAATGGAACAAGTCAGGAAGAGGGCCAAGCAGGACAATGATGATTATGTCTGCAGAGGTTTAATCCTCAATGGGTATGTCTGATCCTTTATTTGATATTTACTAGAATGTTGAATCTTCCAAAGAACTATGGGATTCCTTGGAGGCCAAATATATGGCTGATGATGCATCAAGTAAGAAGTTCTTTGTTAGTAATTTCACAAATTATAAAATGTCTGATTCAAGACCAGTCTTGGAACAATACAATAAACTTCTTAGTATACTTAGAAGATTTATACAACATAAAATAAACATGGATGAGGCTATTCAAGTCTCTTGTATCATTGATAAACTCCCTCCTACTTGAAAAGATTTCAAGCACACCTTGAAACATAAAAAAGAGGAGTTAACTCTTATTGAGTTGGGCAGTCATCCGCACATTGAGGAATCTCTTAGGGTGCAGAATAGTGACAAGCCAAAGAGCAACAATGTTGCTGGTCCTTCAGTTGTCAATATGGTGGAGCATAACAAATCCTCCAGGTACAATGACAACAAGGGTAAAAACTTTGGGTGAAAGAGGCATTAAATGTGTTTGTGTAAAAAACTTGGGGTTGTAGGGGAGTTGTAAGACTCCCTGATCTAAAGCTAAAAACTTTGGGTGAAAGAGGCATTAAATGCATCTTTGTTGGATATGCTGAGCATTCCAAGGATTTTAGGTTCTATGTTATTGAACCTAATGACTCAGTTTTAATTAACTTAATAATTGAATCAAGGGATACTATCTTTGATGAGAATAGATTCTCTTCGGTCCTTAGACCAAATCTCAGGATTCCTAATAGAACTAAAGACATAGGTGGTTCAGTGGTCCCTAAAGAGGTCACTGAAGAGGTTGTTCAACAACCTGAACCTGACCTTAGGAAAAGCAAAAGGAATAGGACTTCAAAGAACTTTGGACCTGAATTTCAAACATACTTAATTGAAGGAACAAGAGATGAGGTCTCTGACCAACACTCCTATTGCTTTAATGTTAAGGATGATCCCAAGACATTTGATGAGGCAATGAAATCTTAGAGATGAGGTCTCTGAAGGTACATGGAACTATTGAAAAGTTTAAGGCAAGGTTGGTTATTCAAGGCTTTAGACAAAAGTCAAGGATAGACTACTTTGATACTTATGCTTTAGTGGCACTTATCAGTACCATAAGACTACTGATTGCTATGACATCTATTTACAATCTGATTATTCATCAGATGGATGGGAAGACAACTTTCTTGAATGATGAACTAGAAGAAGAGGTTTATATGAACCAGCCTTAGGGCTTCATCATGCATGGCAATGAAAATAAGGTGTGTAAATTGATTAAGTCTATATATGGACTGAAGCAGGCACCTAAGTAATGACATCAAAAGTTTGATGAAGTAGTTTTGTCTAATGGTTATTTACTTAATCAACTTGAAAAATGTGTATATAGTAAATTTGATGAATCTGGTAAAGGAGTCATCATTTGCCTATATGTTGATGACATGCTGATTTTTGGCACTGACCAAGTTCAGGTTGATTTGACAAAGGAATTTTTGTCATCAAGGTTCTCTATGAAGGACATGGGGGAGGCTGATGTTATCCTGGGTATAAGGATTAAACATAAAAGTAATGGAATAGTAATTTCTTAGTCTCATTATATTGAGAAGGTACTGAAGAAATTCAATTACTCCGAATGCACTCAAGTTAGTACTCCTATAGATACAAGTGAGAAGCTGATGCTCAATAATGGTCAGGCTGTATCTTAACTTGAGTATTCTAGGGTGATTGGCTACTTAATGTATGTCATGACTTGTATAAGGCCTGACATTGTGATAACATCAAATATTTAATACTTTTTGTTATCAAATTCCCTATCAAAATGCTTGTAAATATCTCATAAATGCCTAAAAATGGTACTTAATCACTTATTTATTGTTTACAGGAAGAAATCAAGCATTTGAGCAAGAAACATGGGATCTGGACACAAAAACGAGCAAAAGTTAGATTTTCAAGACTTCTTACGGCGTAACCACCTCGCAGGAGTTACGTCGCAACCTAATTAAGGCAACAATGGTCATCACAACGATTACGACGTAATTACTTAGTAACCTTTATGCCGTAACCTGCCATGTTTAAAGATTGATGACGTATCCTAGTCAGCATTACGGCATAATATGTACGTTAGAGTTACGCCGTAACAATTTTAATCCTTCGAAAAGGAAGCCCACATCAGCATGATTATGGCGTAACCATACACAAGGGTTATGCCGTAACAAGTTCAAATATTATAAATAGAGCCCTCATTCTGCTTATTTGACATAAACCCTTCTACTACAACATCAATGGGCGAACCAAGCTTCCTTAGGTCAAAGAAATCCATCTGAAGTCCAAGGGAGAAATCACTTTACTTACTTTTGTATTTAATCATTCATAAATGACTACTGTAAGAATTATGAGCTTTCGATCAATGAATTCTTCCATTATTTCTTACTGTATTGTTACCATGAGTGGCTAAGCACTTCTAGTGCTGGCCTAGTTATGTAGTTACTATTGTTATGATCAATGTTTCCTGTTTGATTATCGTTTTTGTTAGATATCCTTATAGCTTGTCATAGATCCTTGCATTTTAGTAATATTAAAAGGTAGTTTTGATCCTTTTAGTCCTTTTATTAGGCGAACCGCTAAACTTAGGATTAGCAAGGTACTGGAATAAGTTGGCATCTATCTCCAGTGTAGGAATTGATCCGATGACCTCCTTAATTACTCTAAATACTTTAAAAAGCGTAGGAACTCTTTCAGAGAGGGTTAATAATCTACTTAGGTTATAGACAAGTCTATTAGATGATTGATACTTAATAGCTACAATCAAGATACCTTAACATTGAGGCTTTCAAGAAATTAGAATCCTAGGAAGTATAGGACAGACCTCGAACGTCACTTCGGATCTGTTGATATTAGAACACTAATAAAACGATACTTAGACATTGCACTAGGAAACATGTCATAAACAGTAGTAATGAAATAACAAGGTTAGCACGCTTTTCTCCTTATAGTCTTCTTCTTAATTTACTTTTACGCATTTTATTTCCTGTCTTAATTCTTAAAACTATTCAAACCATTTTTAAACCTGTGACATTTCAAATTATAACTAATATAAACTTAGCTCTTGGGACCACCTCGGATTTACCAATCCTACATTATACACGACTGGGTTTTCTGCCCGTTAGTGCGTGTAGTCATCAGTGAACGAGTTTTTATAAATTTAAAACTTGTTAAATAATTTCTTTAAAAGAAAATACCCATCAAGTTTTTGGCGCCGTTGCCGGGGAGATAAAAATTATTTATAATTTGATTTCCTTTATTAATTTTATTTCTTTTCTAAATTTTTATTTTTCAGAAAGCATGATGAGAGAAATTGACATTAGTACTCTCACCTTAGAACAATACTTCATGTTGATTGAAGAAAACCAGGCACCGGGCATGATTAATGATGAATTTGGAGGGATGAGGAAAAGGACATTGAGGACATGACAATTGCCGAATACATGGAATATGAAGCAGAGATGAAAAGGCAATCCTGGAGAGATGCCCAGTCCTATTTTCCAATAGAATATGACGATGGGGATGTTGGATCTTTTTACCTTGAGAAGAGTAGGACTTTGGACTATCCATATTATACTGACGATGCTAATATCGACACCTACTTTGATTTACCACCTTTGCTCCCTTGTTTTAAACCTATCCAACCATACATCAAACATGAGAATGAATCCTCTAAGGCGGAGCTCCAAGAAGAAATTAGCTACATGTAAGATGAAGAATCAGTGATGAGTGAACAAGATACGAGTGACAACACTAATACACCTGATACACCTAAACCCCATGACGAAGGAATGAGCAGCAATGATGATGTCGGTGAGTGGTTGGTCACATAGATAAAGGAACATAAAAGGGGGGGGGGGGGGACGAGGAAGACGCACTGATTGATATCCTAAAGTCATTAGTAGAAGAATGTAAGGCAGTTTACAAGGGTAGGCAGATGAAAACATCCAAAACTAATGCAGTTCAGGAGGTATCTTCTATGACTAGTAATGACACAGTAAAAGAAGATGACCGTCCTTTGAGGTCCTTGCCATTCCAATTACCACCTAAGGAGTTAAGCCTAGTAAGTTTTTCTCTTCCCTGCACAATCGGTAGTTTTAATTTATATGCTATGGCAGACTTAGGAACATGTGTTAATATTATGCCCAATTCAGTTTTTGAATATCTGAAACTGACTAATCTTAGGAAAACCGACATGTTAGTCAGAATGGCCGATATGACATGTTAGAAATACGAAAAAGTATCGGTCACTACCAATATTCGTTAAGTAGCTCATTGTATAATATTTGGAACTTAGCTAAGCTAACCGGGTCAACATAAAATACCCCTTATATTGACCGCATCTATGTAAGGGTATAAATACCCTTTCCATGCCATGGAAAAGGTGGTTGGTTTATTTTATACATACACATTTCTTTCTCTAACTAAGTAGTCTAACCCACTCTTTCTCTCTTTAGATTTTCCTCTCATTTAGTCATCCATGATTGTATGTTTGATATCCTACAATTGGTATCAGACGCCATGAGATGATATCATGAGTTTGTGTGCGTTTATATCTTGTCTAGATCGTTATTTTTGTTGTCTTTTTGGTTTCGTGGTTTGAAAATCAAAGCCCGGGTTTTTGTGTTTAAAAGTGTTTAAGTTTATGTTTTTAAGCAAGATCTAGGTCTAAGATAACTAGTTGTACAAGAAAAATCAAGGTAAAACGTCAAAGTGTGTTTTTGGTGATTTTTGTCAAAAATGTACGTTTTACAAGCTTGGGGTTTATGTTTCTATGAAGCTAGCGAAATATGGATGCATGCGATTTATGTAAGCGAAATATGTATGCATGCAAAATATGACAGGTTGATTTCATGCGATTTATGTCAGTTCTAGGAAATAAAACTCTACTCAATTTTCCTTAGGTCATGCGAAATATGTCAAGCGAAATATGTTTGGGAATATGTATGCGATTTATGTATGCATGCGTGTAAGATCCAGTATAACACTTCACTTCATATCATACAACACGAATCAAACTAGAAAAGAGATAAATAGAGTTGATCTTTTAGAGAGAGAAAGAGAAAGAGGAGAGAGAGTTGAGAGAAAGTGAGAGAAAGAAAGATAAAAGATTAATTAGAAAGTGGTCAACTAACTTTTCCTAGGTGGAAAAGTTATATATATAAACCCCGACACATTAAGTGACGCGCGGGATATTTAACTAGGACTCGGGCTCAGGTTTTGCTTGGGATTAAACCCGAAACATATACAATATTAGATTAACTATCGAGCCTGATTCCCGATATTATACTATTACAACATTAACTAATTAAATGACCGAGACTCGTATACGTAATGAACGAACTTCCTGTTTGGCTCAATATTTTGAGGCTAACAATCTCCTCCGAAGTGAGTTCATTGATGACACTCCTTAATGAGATCAGTGAGATTGCTTTTGTCGTTAAGCTCATATGGTCTTGGTCTTTCTCTTTGTTCTTTGTTGTAGGCTTGTTCCTTCATGCTTTGCGATCTTTACTTTTGAGCCTTTGACATTGTCTTTAATGTCTATGCCATCTTGTGATCTTGTGTCTTTGACAACCATTCTCATACCATGCCTCATCTTGAAAGCTTCAAATCAGAGTTAGCGGAAGTCTTTGTCTTTAAATCTTGAGCTTTCATGATAGATTGTCTTTGTAGAATGAGCATGAACATGTGGTAATGAATCGACTTTGGTTGATTGGGATACCGTCACCACCGTTTTAACTTGCAGGTTTACATTAGTGATAATCAAGAAAATTGATTTGAAAATCAATTGACGTGTTACTTGTAAAAGCGTTTATGTAACACATCGGGAGTTTTAATCTTTTTATCAAAATTCATCAACAGTCAATTCATTTACTGGACCAAATCGATATCCAGTTGTCACAAGTTTGATTCATATAGAATCTCGCAAGTCACCTACCAAGAGCTTGTTTGATGCTGACTCAAGCAGGATTTCCATCTTCATTGTGAATACTTATAGTATCACTCGGATGTTCTGGAAAATATCACAAGGATATTGCGTAGGACTCTTGTTAACAGCTTGTAAACTTAATGATGTTCAACAAGTGTTTGAAATGGAATGTGTCCTAACGAGATTTTGATTGATCTCTTGGCTCTAGACTCGATTAGTGCATTTTGGTTTTAGTACTCGGAGGCTGGAGCATATTGCCACCTGTTCAATATCAACAATCTTGGAGTGAGATGTCAATAGATAACGTGTGTATCTCCGTGACAAATGAGATAAGTTTTTGTTGAGAGAAACCTAAATGGCTGGGGAGGGTTGTGCATTGCATCACTGGGTCCATGATGTCGTCTTCAATGTCAACAATCAACATGTGATTCTGACAGCATATGTATTGACCCAGTTTCTGCCTTAAGTTGTGTGGAGGGCTTCTTTGTTTACACCCTTTATCCATACATTTCTTTTTTTCATTCTTCAACGTCTTCAATGCTTACCAAGACGTCATTACTAACACCTTATTGTGATTGTTCCAGTGTTAGCTCATCGGCATTATTCCCATATACATTCATCTCCAATCATACCTAAGGACTGCTATTTCTAACTTTGGATTATCCTTGGGTAGATCCTCCGGTTCTGGTTGGATCATAGGACCCCCCTCCAGTTTTGGTTGGATCATAGGATTGATTCCTAACCTAACCACCTTATGACTTCAGAATCGTCGTGAAATTAAGATGTTGTTAGGTATAAGATTGAACCATAAAACCTTTTCTTTCTATTCAGCACATTGAGTCGATTAGATCATATTTTAATTACATTTTCTCCCCTTATTTTAAATAATAAACACTTAGTTTTTGAAATATCTTATGATTAAAATATGTCTTGAAAATTCTGTGGTAGAAAATATTATCAGCATGAATGGTTTGGAACATTTTGATAATGTTTTGAATACATAAGAATTGTCGTTGTTGATGTATGCAAAAACATTAAAACTTTGTTTTTCAAAAAACTCCCCCTCAAACATAGGACCAATTGAAAAATTGTTGTCTTTTGAAAACATTGTGAGGGATGGAGTGTTGAACATACAATTTTGAAAGATTATGAATTGTCATCGAGAAATTCTTGAAAAATTGTGTTCAACTTTTTGAAAAACCAAATGTTAGAGGACTTCTCTTCTAACGGTAAGGGTAAGCGCACTGATACATACACTATCCTTTTTCTTGAGCTTAAAACATTGAATGTCTTGTAAGAACAGCTCAAGACCGAGAAACGTTAATTTTATTCTCGGTTGTAGATAATATAAACCTTTCTTTATTTGAAGTCCGGGTTATGTACTGATATTTGCACATAAGCCATCTAGAAAATTAGAAATGACATGTTTTGAAACTATTTGCAACTCTCGCTCGAACTTCATTTACACACCCGTGTCAATGTTAATCGACATTTCTAAGCATGTAAATGTTATCGATTCCAAGAGACATGTCGAGAAGAATCTTTTTGGAAATTTTCTTTTTTTTGTATTTTCTTTTTGAAGTTTTATATTTTTGTATTTTGCTTTTCTCAAAAATATGTACATGGTGATGTTTGATGATGATATCAAGCAGTCTCATTTGTCAGAACCTCCAGATCAGCTGGAGTCAAACATCTCATACCAATCCTTCTGACAAGATACTTAAACCGATCCTCAGGAAGGGCTTTCGTAAACATGTCAGCTAATTGGTATTCAGTTCTGACAAAATATAATTCAATTATACCATTTTCAACCTGTTCCTTTATGAAATGATTATCGCCGGAGTATGGATGGTGCATTGTTCCAACGAAATGTATCCGGGGTTGCATGATATTGCTATGGCTGACTGAGAGTCGCAATACAACGGTATTTTGTTGTAGTTGAAGCCATAATCTTTAAGCTGTGTCCTCATCCACATTACTTGAGCACAACTTGCAGATAACGCCACGTACTCTGCCTCTGCTGAAGACATTGCAGTGCAGTTTTGTTTCTTTGACATCCAACTTACTAGCTTATCACCAAGGAACTGTATCCCTCCAGAAGTGCTTTTGCGAGTATCAATGCATCCGGCATGATCAGCGTCTGAAAATGCTGTTAGTTCAAAGCCAGAATCCTTTGGATACCAGAGTCCCATGTTAATGGGGACCCTTTAGTATTTAAAGATCTTTACCTACTTGAGGAGGCTTTGTGTTTGTAGTGCTTGATAACGGCACAATAGCAAACTAGCTTGCATGAAGTCTGGGTCTACTAATTACAAGTACATGAGTGGACCCGATTTAACTAATGATAATCATAATTGGTCTACGGGTATCTCCACCAAATCTACATCTAGTTTGGTGTTTAGTAGCCAATGGTGTAACCAATAAGTGACAATTTTCCATATATGCTATTTCAGAATTTCTAAAGCGTATTTGGCCTGATTGATAAAAATACCTTTTACACTTTCCTTTTTCTTGAGCTAAAAACATTGAATGTCTTGTAAGAACAGCTCAAGACCGAGAAACGTTAATTTTCTCGTTGTGAGGATAAGTTATAAACCTTCCTTTATTTGAAGTCCGGGTTATGTACTGACATTTGCACATAAGCCATCTTGAAAATTAGAAATGACATGTTTTGAAACTATTTGCAACTCTCGCTCGAACTTCATTTACACACCCGTGTCAATGTTAATCGACATTTCTAAGCACGTAAATGTTATCGATTCCAAGAGACATGTCGAGAAGAATCTTTTTGGAAATTTTTTGATTTTTTGATTTTGTATTTTTCTTTTTTAAGATTTATATTTTTGTATTTTTCTTTTCTCAAAAATATTTACATGGTGATGTTTGATGATGATATCAAGCAAACTCATTTGTTAGAACCTCCAGTTCAGCTGGAGTCAAACATCTATAAACCAATCCTTCTGACAAGATACTTAAACCGATCCTCAGGAAGGGCTTTCGTAAACATGTCAGCTAATTGGTATTCAGTTCTGACAAAATATAATTCAATTATACCATTTTCAACCTGTTCCTTTATGAAATGATACCGAGTATGGATGTGCTTTGTCTATGAATGTTGTACGAGGTTGCATGAGATTGCTATGGCTGACTGAGAGTCGCAATAAAATGGTATTTTATTGTAGTTGAAGCCATAATCTTGAAGTTGTATCCTCATCCACATTACTTGAGCATAACTTGCAGATAAAGCTACGTACTCTGCCTCTGCTGAAGACATTACAATGCAGTTTTGTTTCTTTGACGTCCAACTTACAAGTTTATCACCAAGGAACTGTATCCCTCCAGAAGTGCTTTTCCGAGTATCAAGGCATCCGGCATGATCAGCATCTGAAAATGCTGTTAGTTCAAAGCCAGAATCCTTTGGATACCAGAGTCCCATGTTAATGGTACCCTTTAGGTATTTTTAAGATTCTTTTAACCTCCTTGAGGTGCTTTTGAGTTGGTCATGCTTTATAACGTGCACAATAGCATACTGCTCGCACTAAGTCTGGTCTACTAGATGTCAAGTACATGAGTGACCCGATTTTACTACGATAATCAGATTGGTCTACGGGTTCTCCACTCAAATCTACATCTAGTTTGGGTTTTGTAGCCAATGGTGTACCAATGGAGTGACAATTGTCCATATTATGCTTTTTCAGAATTTCTAAAGCGTACTTGGCCTGATTGATAAAAATACCTTTTGGGGACTGGTGGATCTGAAGTCCTAAAAAGAATTTCATCTCCCCCATTAAGGACATTTCAAATCTACTGTGCATTAACTTTTCAAATCATTTTGAATATTTAGGATTTGTCGACCTAAAAATTATGTCATCAACGTAAATCTGCACAAGTAGAATATTCTCCCCGTATTTTATCTTGAATAAAGTTGGGTCAATTGTACCTTTAGTAAAGCCTTTGGACATCAGGAAGTTTGATAGTTCATCGTACCAGGCTCTTGGAGCTTGCTTTAATCCATACAAAGCTTTCCTTAGAAGGTAGACTTTTTCTGGATGATCTGGATCAACGAACCCTTCTGGCTGAGCAACATAAACCTCCTCCTTCAGTGGACCATTAAGAAATGCCGTTTTCACGTCCATCTGATAGATTGGAAAAGACTTGTATGTTGCGTAGGCAACGAAAATCCGAACTGCTTCCAAGCGAGCAACTGGAGCAAATGATTCTTCAAAATCAATACCCTCTTCCTGAGCATAACCTTTAGCAACAAGTCGTGCTTTGTTGCGAATTACAGTCTGATCTTCATCCTTCTTGTTCTTCCATAACCACTTTAGCTTTATAATCATCTTGCCAAATGGTTTGTCGACTAGTTCCCAGACTTTTAGTCTGTCGAACTGATGAAGTTTATCCTGCATTGCTTCGATCCATGCAGAATCAGCCATTGCCTCCTTAATGTTCTTAGGTTCAACAATACTCACCGTGAGCGGGAACATACACATTTCAGGATCTGTGGCAAGCTATCGTCTTGTTTAAACTGGCATGGTTGGATTTCCACGAACTTGTTCTAATGGATGATCTTTGGTCCATCGGTAATCATGAGTTTATGGTTGAAATGCATGCACATCGGTATTATCAATGTTGCTTAAGGAAGACTCACCAATTTCTTATACATGTGTACAAAAAGGATTGATAAATTCAGCTTCTTGAAATGATGCATTCGGTGCTTGATCATTGTTGTTGTCCTTAGCATGACCGTGTGCTGGATTGTAATATTCTTCAAGTAAAGGACTGAAGAGAAATTCTAGCCCTTGTGGTGATGAATCTGTCTTCTCTGCTGTAGGAACAACATTTTACCTTGGGGTATGGGGTCAGAGTTGTCACAATCTGACGCCTTTTGTCCTTTAGGAACGAGGCCTGAAGAGACATTTTCAACAGACATCTCTTGTCGTTGTGGTGCGAGGTCTGAACTGTTGTGATCAGACATCATTAGACATTGATGACCGAGGCTTGAACTGCTATGTTCAAACGTCATTTTGAAGATTTCATCTTTTGTGAAACCATTCTGGCACTGGTTTCTTAGATATCAGTAATTTCAGCAACCACACTCTGAGATTTTCTTGCTTTTCATTGTATAGTGCATCTGCATTTAGGTCAATTCGTTGTTGCTTTTGACCATTGAATGACGTACCTGCACTTAAACCCACAGTTTGTTTGCATCCATGAATATGAGGGATATCTACTATTAAACCATGTGCGGGTTCACTGTCAACCTTGCCCGTGTAAGAGTTGAGTAACTTTCCTGTGGGAATCCACCTAAGACGAACATTACTAAAGATTCTACCTGTTGGTTTCCACCTAAGACAAGATCTAGGATTAATTGTTTTCTTAGGGACAGTGGTAGTCTCTTTGTTTGAGAACCTATGTCCTGTAGGGATCTGTCTTTCTGGTTTCTTAGATGCACTTGACTTTTCTACGGGCATATATCTCTTTGTTGTCTTATGGGATTTTGCATCCTTATTCTGTGCAGAGGCACGAGGATTTAACCTTGAGAGGTATTCTAAGACGCATTCATCATGATTTGCACTGTAAAGGCACTTTTTGCATGTAGGACATTGCAAGTCATTGAACTTCAAGAAAGGCTTTTGTTTCTAATGTTTTCCTAAGTGAACATCTTTGTTTGAAACCCGACTACTCATTGATGCTTGCCAATTCCTAGGTTTTGGTTTGCAACCATTAGCAGTGTTGGGTAATCTAGCAGGATCAATCATACTAGGTTTTCCATTCACTTCTTTGTCTTTCTAAAGTTGTGCACTTTTCTTAGCTGTCTCTAGGTAGTAGTTATGAACCATGTCATTTGAGCCTACTTTTTCTCTTGGTGACTGATGTGACACATGCTTTGGGCAATTCCTAGAGGGGCTAGGTGCAATCAAATCATTTGGCTTAGCTAAAGATGATTCCTTCATTTGATGCCAAGAGTGTGGAGTGGTAGGTTTTGTCAACTTATTCGACACATCAACTTGGGAGGCAAACCACTGATGTGGACATTGATATCGTTCAGATTTATACGCAGTTGGTTGTCTTACCACTGGTTGATTTCTGATTGATTGTACATGCGGTTTTCCCAAGATAGATGGTTGTTCAAAATTAGTATCCACACCCTTTCTTTTGAACATCTCAATGAGTTTCTTTAACTCACTGATGGCTATGTTCTTGTCTTGCATTTGAGCTTTCAAATCTTGTATTTCATGATATTGTTCACGTTCTTTTCGAAATACATTAGATCCGTTTTCTTTGCAAACTGAGTTGTTTTTCATTTGTTCTTTACATTGTTGTAAAGCAAGTTCAAGAGAAATCGAGTGTTTTTCAAGTTTAGAAAAACTTTTTAACAAATTATTATGAACTTCTTTGTTAACAGATTCAGTTTGTTTCGAAAGCTTTTGTGCAAGACATTCACATTCTTTGACTTTATGAAGATACAAGCATTGTAATTCAGCATAAGCATTTAAATCAGACAGAGAATGCAAATATGAACATGTAACATCTTTAGACACGCACTCAAAAATCAGCCTTTTCAGATTCAAGTTCGTCAACCTCTTTTTCAAGGGATTTAACATACTCATAATCTTCATGCATTTCCGTTTGTTCTAACAAACGGTTTTCTCCACATTGTCTTTCTAACTTTTTTTGCGCGTTCCAACTGATAAAGATACTCCAGTGAGGGTTCTTTGAAAATTTCATAAAGACTATTTT
>BQNB010058088.1:3841-37925 GCA_026074375.1 Tanacetum coccineum
CTTAGATATGTATTAAAAGTTGCGAATAAAAGAAACTTGAGAGGCCTTTTTTATATATTTTTTTTTAAATTTATGTAAAAAAATCGTAAACAATTAAAACTTGAGGGTCCGTTTTGTAAAAAAAATTTTTTTACTTTGAGCTAGATTTTGGGCCGGTATTGTAGCACTGTAGCAGCTACAGTGCCACCGACCATTTGTGAATTGTATATAAGAGTAATATACCCTCGTATAAATTTTATATATTATATATAAAACATCAGAAATTGGGATTCGTGCATTGCCAAATAAAAAAATGACCATGAATAAAATATTCACATCACCCACCATTGCCGAATAAAAAATCAACGTGATCATCAAATTCAAATGACCCCACCAATGTAAAGAAAAATAAAAAAATAAAATAATTTTCAAAATGCACCCTTAACTTTAACATATTTACGACTTTTTTATATAACAAACTTCATTTATCAAATATGGAGCGTGTATCTATCGATTCATTCATGAAAAAAAATGTCGCTGAAAAGATCATCGAATTACGAACAAAATAAGCCCAATATTGCAACGCTTTTGACATGCATACGATTTTATAAAAAATGTTGAAGTTTAATATATATTTTAAAATATTTATAGAAATAGTCTTCGAGGTTATTGGTCGTTGCACGGTGAGTCCCAACGAATGACAAATAGTATTTGGCGTTATCAGGCCGTTAAAAAATAGTCTCGGGCACGGGCGACGCACCTCATTCTTTTAATTTATCAGAGCATTGCAAATAAAAAAATAACCATGATTAAAATATTCACATCACCCCATCATTGCCGAATAAAAAATCAACGTGATCATCAAATTCAAATGACCGCACCAATGTAAAGAAAAAAAAATCAAAATGCACCCTTAACTTTAACCTATTTACGACTTTTTTATATAACAAACTTCATTTATCTAATATAGAGCGCGTATCTATCGATTCATTCGTGAAAAAAAAATGTCGCTGAAAAGATCGTCGAATTGCGAACAAAATGAGCCCAAAATTGCAACGCTTTTGATATGCGTACGATTTTATAAAAAATAATAAAGTTTAATATATATTTTTAAATATTTATGAAAATAGTCTTCAAGGTTATCGGTCGTTGCACGGTGAGTCCCAACGACTTACAAATAGTATTTGCTGTTATCAGGCCGTTAAAAAATAGTGCCGCGCGCTTTGCGCCAGCGCGCGGGCGACGCACCTGGTTCTTTTAATTTATCAGAGACATTGCCAAATAAAAAAAATGACCATGATTAAAATATTTACATCACCCCACCATTGCCGAATAAAAAATCAACGTGATCATCAAATTCAAATGGCCCCACCAATGTAAAGAAAAATAAAAAAAATAAAAGAATTTTTTAAATGCACCGTTAACTTTAACTTATTTACGACTTTTTTATATAACAAACTTCATTTATCTAATATGGAGTGCGTATCTATCGATTCATTCATGAAAAAATATGTCGCTGAAAAGATCGTCGAATTGCGAACAAAATGAGCACAATATTGCAGCGCATTTGACATGCGTACGATTTTATAAAAAATGTTGAAGTTTAATATATATTTTAAAATATTTATGGAAATAGTCTTCGAGGTTATCGGTCGTTGCATGGTGAGTCCCAACGACTGACAAATAGTATTTGGCGTTATCAGGCCGTTAAAAAAAAGTCCCGCGCTCCGCGGCAGCGCACGGGCGACGGACCTAGTTCTTTTAATTTATCAGAGCATTGCCAAACAAAAAAATAACCATGATTAAAATATTCACATCACCTCACCATTGCCGAATAAAAAAATCAACGTAATCATCAAATTCAAATGACTCCACCAATGTAAAGAAAAATAAATAAATAAAAGAATTTTCAAAATGCACCCTTAACTTTAACCTATTTACAACTCTTTATATAACAAACTTCATTTATCAAATATGGAGCGCATAACTATTAATTCATTCATGAAAACAAATGTCGCTGAAAATATCGTCGAATTACGAACAAAATGAGCCCAATATTGCAATACTTTTGACATGCATACGATTTTATAAAAAATGTTGAAGTTTAATATATATTTTAAAATATTTATGGAAATAGTCTTCGAGGTTATTGGTCATTGCACGGTGAGTCCCAACGACTGACAAATAGTATTTAGCGTTATCAGGCCGTTAAAAAATAGTCCCGCGCTCTCCGCGGCAGCGCGCGGGCGACGCACCTCGTTCTTTTAATTTATCAGAGAATTGCCAAATAAAAAATGACCATGATTAAAATATTTACATCACCCCACCATTGCCGAATAAAAAATTCAACGTGATCATCAAATTCAAATGACCCCACCAATGTAAAGAAAAATAAAAAAATAAAAAAATGAGTTAACTACATTTTTGGTCTTTATGGTTTGTCGGGTTTAACGGTTTTGGTCCAATAGTTTAAAACGTAACGGATCCAGTCCGTTTTTGGTCGACCCGTAACACATTTGGTCCAAACGTTAGTTGACCGTCAGTTTGACTTGTTAAAAACCCTAAAATGACTAAAATACCCTTGAGTGATAATGTGCAATGACTAAAATGCCCTTTTAATCATTATTATTATTATTATTATTATTATTATATTTTGTTATTAATGATTTTATTATTTTTATTATTATTATTATTAAGAAATTATTTTAAAAAATACCCTCGTCTAAGTACTGAAATTGACTAAATACCCCTATTCTTTTTTATTCCTATTATTATTATTATAAAATTATTATTCTTATTATTTAACACAAAAGAATAATTCCACCTTATCATCTAATCTTCTACAATAATACAGATATATCATCAAGAAATCTTCCCTTTTCACTTTCATCATCAAACATACAAACAACATCTTCTGCAACATACATCATTTTGTTCATCTTTTCCACAACCAAAACCAAACACCCATACCCTCATCCTTATTCCTTACCTTCATTTTTATCCATCAAACAAATCAAGATCTCTAGAAAGATACTTTCTTACTTAGCAACAAACTCACAAACAAAACACAATCAACCAACCACTACCACACACCCTTTTACATACAATTATTTCTTCATATGGGAGAATTACATGTATATCCTTTTCAAAAGTTGATATTACATAAATATCATTCTTAATTTTTTAATTACATTAACGTCCTTACCAAACTTTTGTAATTACATCAATATCCTTCTCACACTTTTAAGAATGATATATATGTCAAAAAATCTATTAAATCATAATTATATTGATTTTAGATTATGAAATTATCATTTATTTCTTATATTGATCATGATCATATTATTCATATATACTTTTTGGCCTCGAACGACAAAAGAACGTGTTGATGTAATTATAAAAGTTTGCATATAAATATGAAGGAAAATATTGCTCATATATATTTATTTGTTCATATGCATATTTGGTCTCGATTGATGAGAGAACATGTTAACTTTTTTTATGTATATAAGAATTTAAAATTTTAGAAAGAATATTGATGTAATTTCAAAAGTGCGAGAAGGATATTGATGTAATTAAAAAGTATGTGAAGGATATTGATGTAATTATAAAAGTTAATGACGGATAATGACGTAATTAAAAAACTGAGAAGGATATTGATGTAATATTGAACTTTTTTAAGGACATAGATGTAAATGCCCATTTTCATATATTGGTCGTAGGTCTAGATGGGTGATAACAGTTGGCGGCATATAGTGACGGGATGAACTGATCTCAGTGGTTGTTTTGGATGGTGATGAAGACAGTTGGTGATACCCAACACCCCAAACACATATGTGGTGGTTGTGATGGGTGACAAGCGGATCTAAAAAAAAGAGATTGGTAGTGGTGGTGGTGGTGGTGGTAGCAGGCGACGGGTGGCTGGAAATGGTGGTGATTTTGAGTGGTGTTGACTTGATGTGTGTGGTGGTGGTGGTGATTATCGGTTTGCGTTTGACAATGTGTGGTGATGGAAAATGATATTGGTGGACAGTGATAGTGTGACAAAATAAGATAAAAAGTATAAGGTAAACGACGGTCGGAGGTGGTGGTGACTAGTGGTGGGTGGTGGTGGACGGCGATCGGAGGTGTAGTGGCCGGAACCGGTGGCGTTTGGCTGGAAGTGTTTGGTGGTGGCCGGCGATTGGTTGTGGTCAATGGAAGTGTTTGTGTTCTTTGAAGAAGAGAAGAATAAATAAGGGGGTTATCTGTAACACCCCAAAAAATCACAACGCAGCGGAATACCACTTGGGGTGCTACTTCATAGCATAAAGTACAAGTTACAGAAAACGACTCTAAGTGAGACGTTTTGAAAAGTCAACTATTCGATAATTTTTAATAAACATCAGAGTTACAACATGTCCCATTTGTAATGTAATAGAAAACAGTTTCAAAACGTTTATTGAATAGTACTAAAATTATAAGGCTTTCAAAAATATATTTATATCCGCGCGGCTCGAATGCTCCCAATGCTCAGCTAACAATATGATAACCTGAGAAAATACATGCAAAAACGTCAACAATAATGTTGGTGAATTCATAGGTTTAAGTAAAAGCAGTATTGAAATAAATCAAGTAATATTTCAGTAAGAAAAGTAGCGTTACAACATTTCAACGTATTATTTTCAAAATCCAAGTAGTGATTCAATAAATCAAGTAATGTTCAGAAGTGGACCACAAGAATTAAGTAATAGTAGACTACGAAACAAATTCAGTAGTCCAAAATATGTATTATTGCACTAAGCTCATGACACCGAACCTTAACATGTAATGTAATGTAATCAAACCAGTACTAGAGGTTTGTGCCCCAAAAGAAATACAGATGCTGCCAAACATCCTACAAAATACCTCAAATGTTAAATGCGTCAATGGTTATCTAGAAACCACAGCCTAGACGGGGATTGTCAGTCCCGATAGATCTATCTACAACACTCGCGTTTACTATACTAGTAACTAACGGTTCATGATAGAAAAGGGGACTTAATGGCAAAGGGTACTTAGGCAATAATATGATCTGGAATAACATACAATTGAAAAACACTTGTGTCCAATGTAAAACAAGTAATGTGCTCAAAACTTTTAGTTTTCATATATAAGAATTCAGTGATCTCAAATCATGTAGTAAGCAAATCAAGCTTTAGTAAATTCATGAGTAAACAACCATGTATTAAAAGTCATGTAGTAAGCAAGTAAAAGCTTTAGTAAAATTAGTCATGTAACGCTTAAGTAGTAGAAATCAATAAATTTGCTTAGTAAACGAGCATGTATTCTCACCCCGAAAACAGTTTATGAAAACCATTAAAAGAGAAAAGGTGGGGCTATGAACTCACCGAGAAGCAATGGAGTAGTAAGTACTGAAGTTAGATCGATAAACGCAGAAGTCAACCAAGAGCGTCTGAATGTCAAGTATGCCTAATTATCACCTAGAAAGAATGGTGACTTAGTAAGGTAAACCACAACTCACACAATGACAATACGCAAAAGATACAAGAGAATCATCGTGACATGGTATGGCATTTCCTACCCATTTAACCAAGTGAGATTTATCCAAACATCCCTTTAGGACCTGAACTAATCTACCTTCAAGTATAAACCCACTTATACCACTTATTTACCCATTTTATAAAATTCGTTATACTCGTTAAACCGTTTAAAGCAATTCGACACTATACAATTCTGCACTTACGCCGACTTAATGGACTTGTATCTCAAAATCCGTAATAGGTATAAACGAACGGTTTTCGCCTCAATCAAGCTTAATGAACCTAGTTTACTGATGTTATCAACCAAACACTCCAATATATCAAGAACCTAAGTGGAATGACCAATTTGCCCTCATGTGCCAAATCTGATTATTTAAAACGTTTTTCCGTTCTACCGTTTTTAGCATAATTCCCATTTTATAACTCCGTTTGACCCGAAACGAAAGCCCATGTCTAAGTTTATCTAATTACTACAGGTTTGACTTGAAAAATGAGGTACTTAATATGAAAACATCTGGATATAAATTCATTTGAAAATCTGGGTATAAATTTCTAGTTAGTTTCGCCATTTTGGTCGTAACTCATTCATCTGGAACGATTAAGGCTCTATTCAAAGAAACATATGGTCCTAATATGTTGTACCCTTCACCCATTTAAAAACCCAGTAGTATTTAGTTCAAAAATTATTTGTTACAAGCCAAACAATCTGTCTAGTAATTTCTGGGTACACCCTAAGTTTGTTTCCACGGTTTTGGTCGTATCTCGACCATCCGGAATAGTTGGTGATAAATATATATATAATATATATATATATATATATATATATATATATATATATATATATATATAAGACACACACACACGCACACACTATAAACATATATACTACATTATTTTGATTTAAAACACTTAGTTAAAATATTAAAAAGTGTTAAAGTACTATTTTTGACACGGTTTCAGCAAAACGTGAGAAAAGTTGAAAAATACTAAAATAAAAATGATTAAACTTCCAGAGCTAAAAGATGAAATTATCGATTTCTCAAACGTTAAAACGAATAAGTTTTCAAAGCAAGACTCGCGAATAATTAAAACGACGATTTTTACCAAATTGACTAAAAATAATAAAATAAATTCCATAAAAATTGGAAAATAGAATTAAGGTGAGAGTCCCTAAATGAATAGATCTTTGCAGCCTATAACGGATGATAGCCAAGATGTATAAATACAACTGACTATAAAAACACTGAATTATTGATTACTATATGTTGAGCGGAATCTCAACACAAGTACTAGAAAAACAATGTATAACTAAATATATAACTTCTATTAATTTGCTTTGAACACTTTACAGATACTAACAACTTAAATATAATATTTGACTATGAAGATATGCTTGAGGACGTAACCTAACTATGCTAAGAGAGATCTATTATAGACACAAGGATAAAACTCTCACAAGCTTACAAATCGCTAACAGATAACACATATCTTTTCCTAAGATATCTCATACATATCTCATAAACGTACAAACTAAGTTTCTAACTAACGGTACTAAACTAATCGAATCAGTACTTACATTTTGTACTGTCGGTTACTAAACTATAACTAACAGGACTAACTATAAGTACTGTCGTTACTGCAACTTTACAAAACAAAAATCCACAATCCTCCCTTAAACACGAATGTTGAACTTGTTTAACTTCATGTTTTCTTCGACTTTTAAACACTTTAAGAGGAATGTATCCAAACAGACACCCATAACATTTTCTTGAACTTGTAAACTCTATCCTTCTCCATACAGCAATTTGTCTTCTCGAGCAACTCAGCAAACATCTTTTCAGCAACAATCCACTAAGTTGACTTGTAGTTTTTTGGCAACTACAGCCATTCAACTGATTTGATGTTCCCTAATACCAGTATACCGTTTGCTCTGGGATAGTTAACTCTTCATTTCAAAAACATGGTGAGTTAATTACCATACAGTTTCAGAATTGATTTGTCTTTACCAAATACCGTTTGCATTTGAACTCGCCAATCTTCCATTGTAATAAACATGGTGCATTGATAAACCAATATAGTTTTTAAGCAAACTATCACTATCAAACATATTTGATTAGTCTTTACCATGATACTGTTTGAGATCATGACTAGCCAACTCTTCACCACAGAAGCAAGGTGTGTGGATAACCTTACCATTATTGGAAATTGTCAACCATAAACCGGATTGAGAGTCTTTACCACAAGCCGTTTGCTTATGGACTAAGCCAGTTCTTATGCCTATAAAGCCATGTGAACTGATGGGACCATTTTGTTGTGGTGGTGGTTAGCCAACACTCAAGGAACCCTCTCAATCCCATCAATTCCTTTTACTCACTTCAGATTCTAACTCTGGGGCAAGTATCTTCCTTGACAAATATAATCACTCAACTCCCAATGCCATATACTGCTCTTCTTACAGACTCTAATTTCAATTTCAGCATGTGCATCTACTTCCTTTCTCAAAGGATACTTTCTTCTCTACCAGCATATGAAATGACTAACCTGTCAGTCACCAAAGTATGTACTCCGGAAAGAACATGCAACTTCTACTACAATCTGTCCAATCTGTTGTGCAATCCAAAACCTCATTTTCATCATCTGGATTAAACATTACCATCAAATTTCCCCAAAGAACTCTGTCAAAACCTTCAGGCGAACTCATTTTGGTATTATTTCTATTACCATTTTGAAAAATTAACACAGCATTTCAGATATTTTCTATCAAATAATGGACAAATACTGTCATCAAAGTACTAAAGTTATCTCTTCTGTCCATTACTCCTAATCACCACAATTTAAAAAATTAATCTCCTCAAGGTGTTCAGCTTGATCAGTTTGTGGTTTAGCTCCAAGACACTCTGTCTTCCACTCTTTGATTGGATATTTTCTGTCAAGAATTTCATAGTCCACTTCTTTTTCTTCATCTTGAGATATAGTTAAATACAATCTCAGTTCATCATTCTCTTGCACTAAACTTCAGAAGTTATTTATGAATATAACATTCTTTTCATTGACTTCACCTTCTACCTAGTCCAAATTTTCTTTTTCTAGTGACCTCTTCATCTTTATCTCCTCCTGATACTTATACTTTTGCTTTTCTTCTTAACACTTCAATTAATCTTTCACTTTTATGATAAATCAACTCCTCTTTTCCCCCCCTTCATTTATCCTCTGACTCAACCTTCATCTTCAGCAACCCAATAGAGATGAAAATCTTTCATCTCAGACCTCTTAATCTTTTCATACAAAGCTTGTACTTCCTCAAACTTCTTGATTTTCAATTCAGCATGTTTGTAGTTTCCCACATGCTTCAAGTAGGTCATCATTTGATTTCTGAGTTGATTCTTGGTTGGTGGTTTATTCCTTATAGCTTCTGATCTTTGTTGAGCAAGGAATTTTCTTTGAGCAGCAATTGTGTCATGAAGGAACTTTGCTCTTTCTTCTATTGTAAATTGCTCTCTTTCTTGTTCTTGAAGTTTCTCAGCAAGAAGTCTATCTGCCTCAATCCTTGCCTTTATATCATCAAAGTCTCTTATAAGATCTTCATTTGCAGCATTTTCTTCAGCAATTCTGTTTCTCTCCTCTTCAGCTTCCCACTCTTCTTGCATTTTCCTAGCCAACTCTTCATCACTTTCAAGCTGCTTAAACTTCTTCTCAGCTTGAGGAATACCATCAGATTCACTTTCAGATTCATCCTCCTCTTCAATCTTCTTCTTCCCTTTGTCTTTTGGATCAATCTTTGGAAGAGGCTTTAATGTGAGAAGTGATCTTGTAGAGGTAGGCTTAGGTCTATCAGTTTCTTCAACATCCTTCAACTCTACACCTTTCTCCTTTTCTCTAGAAACTGCTTTGGCTTGACTCATGTTGAGGAGAACCTTAGCTATTGTTTCATCATCTCCAAATATTTTAGAAGTGGGTGTTTGAGTAGCCATTTCTTCCTCAGTTTGATCTTCAGTACCTTTTATTTGCCCATCAGTACTTTCAACTTTCTCTTCAGTACCTTCTCTTTGCTCTTCAGTACTTTCATTGTGCTCTTCAGTACCTTCTTTAAGTTCATCAGTACCTTTAACTTGTTCCTCAGTACCTTCAATTGGCCTGTCAGTACTAACTTTGGATCCATCAGTACTAACTTTCTCAAAGTCAGTACTAACTCCTTCCTTGACGGTACTAACTTCATCTTCAGTACTAAGTCTAGCTTCATCAATCTCCTTGTCTTCATCCACCATTTCTCTTGTCCTCCCTTCACTCTGAGCATTCTCTGTTTCCATGTGATCAATTTTATCTTCAGGCATTTCATCAAACAGTGGATCTCTTTGAACTGATGATTCTCCTTTTGCAAACTTCCTCCCTTGTTTGGATACAGACTCTTTGTGCACCCTATGTTTCTTTGAGAAGCTCTTCCTTGGGAATCTTTGCTTCAATGAGACACTTTTCAGATATGCTTTATGGTGTTTGATGACAGGTTTAGCTTGCTTCTTGAGCTTTGTGATCTGAGCCTTCAAGGCTTGTATTTCCTTGGCCTGATCTGAAACCTGTTTACACAAAGATAGACAAAGATCATAGACACCTTGGATAGTCATGTCACCCTCATTCCCTGAGAGGGATTTATCACTGGATGAATGACCTCCAAGGTTCTCACCAGAAGTTTCTGGGATAAAAGCAGGAATAGTAGTAGTGGGTGAAGGTCTTGGGGATGGGTTAGGCTGGTGCTCAATAGGTACCTCACTAGTTTGAGCAGGGGATGAGTCAGTCTGTGGCTCATAAGGTACTTCACTAGTAGGAGCAGGGGAGGGTGTAGGTAGTGCTTCAGATGGTCTTTCTGAAGAAGCACCCTCATCCTGAGTTGGTTGTACCAACATAGAGGCAAACAAAGGGGTTACTTTCCCTGAGAAATGCTTACCCTTCTTAACCATGAAAGAAAAAACTTTACTAGTTAAAGTATTTACAGGAAAATGATCTAAAGGTACAGACACATCAACTAGTTGTTTACCTAAAAAGATAGAAATAAAACGTGGGTACATAACAAACTTCTTCTTAGCATCTAGATGTCTAAGCATACCATCAAAAATTAATTTAGAAAAATTATACTTCTGATTAGATGTTAAACAAATGACAGCAGTGGCAATGTTTGTAGGAATTTGATCCCAAGAGGTGCTTTTGGAACTTAGACAATGATTAATTGTATGAAATAAAAACCTCCATTGGGGTGAAAACAAAGCTTTATTAAATGTTAACACTGTTAAATCCCCCTCATACCCCATTTGCTGTATAGCATCAAAGATAGCTTGATTAGGTAATGTGTCTATCCCATCAGCATCATCAAAACGAAGATCACTTCTTATGGATGCCTCAGAGATAGACACTGATTTGCCAGCTACTTTGGCAGTAATGTGCCTAACATTGTTGATTGTTTTGGACTTAGCAGACGTCCAAAACTGTTCAACAAATGTAGTAGATACTATAGGACTTACAATGAGAGCAAAATGAATGGAACTTCGCTTGAGACTGTCAATGATTTCGTGAAACTCCTCATTCCCTTCAGACTTCTCCAAGTATGCGACCATGTTATGCTTCGGACATGAATCAAGAACAGACAAGGTTTTTACAGTTTCGTCATGAATTACCAAGAACAAAAATTGCTCATTTTGCTTGAAATAGAGAGCGTCGTGATGGTAGTATCAAGTGGGTTGTATGTGCGTTAGGTAGTTTAGAGAGAGATAGGCGGGTACGTTTACGTGATAACCCCCACAAACTTATAATTCCTACCACCGATCCCACATAAACACACATATACACACAATTGTCCCACCCCCAAAAATTTTATATAGTTCTATCATTTTTATTTTTCCATTAGTTGTGATATATAGTTTATAGCTGTAGGGTCTGGGTTGCTATCCATTTTGATCCGTGTATTCGTCGCAGCTATGAGATGTTCTGTCGGGTAGCCTACATCCCCCCCATCGTTTACCCACAACACAAGAAATTTTTAATTATATTTAATTAGTATAATGAGGGTGTATTTGTTCCCCCCCCCCCCCCCCCCCCCCACTTTCCACCCCCGAAATCCATTAGGAAACATAGCTAGGTTGGGTGGGACTGGATGGGATGGTATATCATTTCGAATTTATGGATATTGTGTCCGTGTACCCCCTATGTTATATGGGCTGTACTGAGTAGCCCTCCCCAGTGGTGGAGAAACAAGGGGTTTTCTAAACTTTTTAAGCTTTGGCTTATTCCTAGCTTATTTCTTGATGAAAATGAAAAACAAAAGAAGCTTTATGAAGCTCAAGATGTGTACTATGGACTTCTAAAAAGAAATAAGCTAAGAGTAAACAAGATTATAAAGAGATTTGCTAATGAAAAGTGCAAGTTTTAGGCTTAAAGCTGTTTTGAGCTTTTCTAATAAGCTAAACAGCTTATTCCTAATCCTATAAAGCTGAAATTTAGAATATAAGCTAACCTATGGATTTAAATCTAACCTAGATAAAAGGTTTTTCAAAATTACAACTAGAAATGAGAATTCTAAGAAAAATAAGCTATGCTAAAAGCTTGTAAATGAAAACTAAATGATGAAATGTAATAAGCTAATGGAAAACTATTGAGATACTAAAAACTAAATCCTAACTCCTAACCTTGAAAAAGAGGCAATCATGGACCATAAAGATGAACATCCCATCATTTGGCCCCTCATCCTTGACTAAAGGCTTCCGAGTCTCAATAGGTGTACTAGCAGTCTTAACATTTGCAAAGTCAAACTTCACAAGGATTTCTGCAACATACTTATCCTGACTAATAAAGATACCATCTGGTTTTTGTTTGACTTGTAAGCTAAGAAAGAAAGTGAGCTCTCCCATTGAACTCATTTGAAATCTACTCTTCATTAATGCCTCAAACTCATCACACCAAGATTTCTTTGAATGACCCAAAGATATATCATCCAATAGACTGAATCGTATGATTATCTGTTTGTCCTACATAATTCCTTATAAAATACAAATAACCCCCCCCCCCCCCCAATAAATTTTTTTTTTTTTTTTTTTTTTTTTCTTTTTTCACCACACACATTTTTTTTCCTTTTTTTTTAGTTCCTTTTGTATCCATTCTTCCAATAAAAAGTAGATAAAAGTAGCATACCAGCTCTGGAGCATTGATGTAGCCCATAGAGAGCTTTGACAACTTTTATATATTCTGAGGATGTTTGGATCTAGGAAAAACTGGTGGTGGATGACACAAAGACCTTTATCAATCTTCCATAAAGGAAAGCACTTTTAACATCCATTTGATTAGACTACCAAAACCCATCTATGAGGCTAAGGCTAAAAGATCCTTATGGCTTCAAGTCTAGCCACTGGAGCAAAAAACCTATCTAGTCTATCCCTTCCTCTTGCCTTATGACCCTGAGCAACTACTTTGCTTTATTTTATGACACACTTCCTCTTTCATCCTTCTTATTTCGATAAACCCACTTAGTACCGATAGCCTTCTTCCCATAAGGCAAATCTACTAAGACCCAAACCTTTTGTATCTCGAACTGCAACAATTCTTCTATGCTTAGCATTCAACCAGCTTTTATCTTCAGAGCTTCTGAATCTTCTTGGGTTATGTTGAGACAGAAAACAAGCAAATAAACAATGATGAAAGTCCTTGTGGTTTGTTCTCTTTTGCTTTTGAACATAGCTAACAAAAGCATGAGCTCCAGAACTTGTATTGACTTTGCTTCTTGTTTGTACTGCTGAGTTTGGATCTCCTAGAATAAGTGCTCTAGGATGAGTGGAGTGAATCCTTGATGTGGGAAATAGGACTAAACAATTCACAACAATTTATAAGTTTCTGAAGTCAGCACATGCACCCTCATCATCAAAAAGATGAAGTAGTGAAAATACCATCAGTAGCAAAATTTTGATAAAATATCTTAAGTGTAGGTATCCTCTGAATCATCTTCTTCAGAATTGTGTTGGATCAGCAAAGAGATAGTCCTATCTTGAGGACTGACAGTACTAACTGTTCAGCTTAAACAGTATTAACTAGGGTTAGTACTGCTAGGCTTTAGCAGCCTCCTCTTTTATAAACCACAGTTTCAAACTTATTCACTGAGAGCTTCAGCTCCTCATAAGTTCCTTATCATGCTTCTTAAGTCTTTCAAGGTCATCCATAAAGACTTGTTCTTCCTTTCTTGGACATCGCTTTCTTATAATTTGGTTTCAATGCTGGAGTTTTGTTTGAAGATAAGAATGCCTTTATTGGAAGTACAATAACAAGTCTTGAGCAGAGTCATCTTCTTTGTCAGAATCCCCCACATCAATAATCTCTTTTGTACCTGCATTTTGGTTAGCTTCTTGTTGACCTGCATGTAGGTTAGCTTGATTCTCTGAACTAACAGGATGATAATTCATAGAATCAGTTAAATAATCAAGATCAAAAAGCCAAGTTGGTCCTTTTCCTGCAACATTTGGTTTATTCTCTAAGAAGGTAATGTGCAGGTTTTCTTCAACTCTTTTGGTTTCTAAATTGTATACCCTAAAAGCCTTGCTTTGTAGAGAATACCCAACTAAAAACCCTTCATCTGATTTTCCAGCAAACTTGCCAAGGTGGTCAATGGTATTCAAGATGGTCACATGGCACCCAAAAGGTCTTATATAACTTATAATTGGTATCTTACCAGTTAAAAGTTCATAAGGTGTCTTATTATGAGGCTTGGTCACTAATACCCTATTTAGAACATAACAAGCAGTACTAACTGCTTCAGCCCAAAAAGTGTTAGGTAAAAATGAATCTGCAAGCATGGTCCTTGCAGCCTCAATAAGGGTCCTGTTCTTTCTCTCAGCAACTCCATTTTGTTGTGGAGTTCTGGCATTACTATATTCCCTCTTGATCCCTTTTAACCCACAGAATTCAATAACCTCCTTGTTCTTAAATTCTGTACCATTTATCACTCTAATGGTCTTAACCTTTTGATTCAATTGGTTCTCCTATCTTGTCTATAAAGTCTTACTAGGATTGCATTAGTTTCATCCCACCCCCACCCCCCCCCCCATTAGTTTCTTAAGAAAAAGACCCAACTAAACCTGCTAAAACTCATCAGTGATTACAAGGCAATTGGTCTTTATGTTAAGCTCCTTACAGATGTAGGTCCAAACAAATCCATATGAAGAAGTTGTAGGGTTTGGCTAATAGAGCTTACTGCTTTGGCCTTACAAGAGGCCTTGTGTTGCTTTCCTTTCTGACAAGCAACACAAGTGTGGTCATTTTGAAAAATCTTTGAAGGTAAACCTCTTACAAGGTTTCCCTTCACAAGTTTGTTAAGGTTTTTGAAATTAACATGACCTAGCCTCCTATGCCACTTGTTAGATTCATCAGTTGTGGCATTTGCAATTAAACAAGCCAATCCTCCTGTAGGAACAATGTTCTCTAAATTGAAACTGTACATGTTGTTTTGTCTAGGGATTTTAAGTAGTACTTGATTTTCATCAGGTAACTTAAATTCAGGAGACAAAACAAGACATTCAGAGTCAGTAAACAAAACCTTGTTCTTTTTGTCACACATTTGTGACACAGAAAAAAGATTGAAATGCTGAAGTTCTTTCACAAAGCACACATCCTCAAAATCTAACTTTCCAGTTTTTATTTTACCTTTACCAGTTATATAACCTCTACTACCTCCAAAAGCAACAGGGCCACCATTAAAGTCTTGAAATTCATCAAGGTAGGCCTTGTTTCCAGTCATGTGCCTGGAACATCCACTATCAACAATTCCTTTATTCTTTAAAGCTCTCAGTGTGGTATAATGCACATTAAAAGTAAGAGATTAGATTCTCTTAGGGACCCAAGCCTGTTTGGGCTTGAGTCTGCCTAGTGGATCTTTGAAAGTGTAAGAATTTCCAAGACTGGATCCACTATTGTATTTGGATCCACCATGGTATCTTTGTGGTCTCCAATTACAACCTGCTGAGGAGCAGTTTCCCTTTTTCCCTCAACAGTACTAACTGAATTTACCTTAGCAGTATTAAACTTTTGATTTGAAACATTTGGTCTAAGTACTGTTGTCTTTTTGAAAGGCCTTGTTAATGATGAATGAGTTTTATTAAAAACATTTGGTGGTCTAACTCCATTCACAATGTGCTTAATAGTATTAACTTTCATGGCAGTACTTGTTTGTACTGTCTGTCTGTTAACACTTTGCCTAGCAGTACTAAAACTTTTAGTACCGCTAGTTCTAGCAGTATTAACTGGAATTATACCAGTTCTAGTTAGTACTGCTGAAGGAACAAATTGATTTTGTTTATTCACTCTATGCACATTATTCCAACCATTGTTTAAGTCAGCTTTTCTTGCCATCCTCTTCTCATGAAAATCACAATCTCTAATCAAATGATTAAGACTACCACATACAAAACATGCTCTTACAGCAAACCCATACCCCAAATCATTCTTGTTAACCTTAGGTTTTTGTCTATGTGTACACTGATTCTTAACATTTTCCCTAGGAGTTTTTACTTGCTGGTTAGCAAAACTAGGTGTTTCTTGTTGTTTTGTTGGTATATACACACACTCATCATCACTATCTGATTCATACTCCTCAATGATAGGAGCATCAGACCAAACCTTAGGTTGACTTTCTACATTAGTTTCATTGACAACTGGTTCAGTTACTAGTTCAGAAGATTCTGTACTAATATTAGATTCACAGGTATCAATTTCACTTGATTGGGTTTCAGATTCACTAGGTTGAGTCTGTTTTGGACCATATGTAAACTGTGAGTAATCTATTTCAATTTCAGGTCCAGAGGGCATATAATTCTCTGTCATGGGTGGGGGTACAACATGCATTCCTTGTGCAAACCTATCATAACCTTTGTGAAGCCCTTCTGTGTTGGATACAGAGAATCCTTCAAATTGTAGCTTCAAGATATACTTTTGCATCTTCTTGGATTCGTCATTTCCACCAAATCTTGATTTAATGGCATCCCACATTTCTTTTGCTTTGCATCCTGTCATCTACTGAACTTTGCAAGAATATCTTCTGTTATGGTGCCATAAGCACGGTTAGTTCTTGTCTTTTCTCATCCTCTTTCTCTGGCTACAATCTCTTCAGCATTTTTCTATTCAGGCAAAATCCTTAATTATGAGTCCTGATGTAACTATAGTGATTGGATACAGGACCATTCCCATTTTGGATAACCTCCCAGATTGGATAGTCTGTATACAGCCAAAATAGGATGCTCCATTTTTCATACCCATATCATAGTCTCCCTTTTTGAGAATAGCAGCTTGATGGTATGAATACTGTATGAGGAGTCTTTGGTTGGGTTGGTGTTTGTATGATGATGGTGGAGCGTGGGTTGTGGTGGTGGAATTCATCATCTTGGTGGTTCCAGACATGTTTAGTTTCGAAGGGTAGACGGTTTTATAACTGAATTAGATTGTTCTTCATTTAATCAGATTCTCACAGTCTCTATACACTTGTGAGATCCCCTAAATGAATAGATCTTTGCAGCCATTACGATGATAGCCAAGATGTTTAAATTACAACTGACTATATAGACACACGTATTATGAATACAAAATATGCGTTGAATTGCGAGAATCTCTCAAACACACGTACTATAGAAAAACAATGTATAACTAATAAGTAACTACTTCTAATTAATCTGCTTTTTAAAACACTTACGATTCACGAACTATTTTATGATATGAATATTGCATGAGATATCTTTAGGACGTACATCTAACTATAGGCTAATAGATTCACTTTTAATAGATTAAGGATAACCTCCTCACAAGCATACAAATCGCTAACAGATAACACATATCTTTTCCGTAAGTATATCTCATACAAATCCATAAATCGTACTAACTATTTTCTAACTAAAGAGTACTAACTAATCGATCAGTTACTTACATTTTGTACTGCCTTAAGCTAACTGATAACAAACATACTAACTATTTTGTACTTGTCGGTTACTAACTTAGCTAAAAAAAAATCCTAACATGTCCTTTGTTTTGACGTGCGTCACGTTGTATATTGGTGACCAGCCGTCTCCAGCTGCTGAGAGAACATATATCAAGAGTAATTTGTTGGTAGTAATGGTCCGTAGTCTTGTCCGAGATTCTCTTCTAAATGCTCCAAGTCACTTAGTAAACTCCAAATATCTTCTCAAAGTGAAGATACCTGAAAAGGATCGATTTAAGTACCTATTTTGGGCATAAATGCAAGAATAGGGGGGGTTCTGAACGCCCCCTGAAGCAAAGTGTATAATATGACACCAAACATTCATCAAAGTACAGCTATCCATACTTTGAATAGACAGTATTTTTAGAAATATTAAATGAAATTCTAGAGGGCTTAAACGGATTAAATACTATTCAGTAGAACAAATTCATAGAACCATTTGGTCCAAATTTCGTATGTTCATTATATTTAGTTAAAATAACGAACATGAACAACTCATTTTACTTCGTTAGTTAAATGGAACGAGAACGATAGACAAAAATCTATGTTCCGTTCATTATTTCGTAAACTTCGATTTATCTCATCATTTATGATCATACTATCTTTGAGGCAAAAGTTCAATTAGACACCACCTATCTAATTAAAAGAACAATTCACTTCATCTCACCATCTTATTTTATTTTCAGACTAATGTTTTAAAATAATACTTATTTTCATTTAATTTAAAAAAAAAACTCACTTTCTTCCTAATTTTTTGTAAAATTTATTTAATCATGTATTACTCCCTAGATTGCTTCACTTAGTGTTGTTGCTTTGTCACCCTTGTGATGATCTATGTAATTATTTCCTAAGTCATGAACGAATTACACGAACCCGCCGTCTATTTAATATTCCGTTAGAGCAATGCACAAGTAAGGTAGTATGAAGACTATTACAAGGCCCCTAAAGGTATATTAAATGCATGTGAAATATATTAAGAGTGGATCAATCATATTAGGGGGCAAGGTAGTATGAAGACTGTTACCCGATGGTATCCTTTCTACACAATCATGTTTTCCTAGACATATCAACAGCGATACAGACAAAAGCTGGTTTTCTAAGACCTAACATGCATATCCATCACAAGAAGCAACACCACTAAGATCTACATTCTAGGTTTCATACAATCATCAATAAACACAATAGGAGGTTTAGCCAAGCATGTTAAAGATAAAGCAAGAACAATAAATAATTACACAACAAAACATGTTGAATGATTAAGTAAACCTTACTTGATTAAAACATGAATTGGAGGAAGTACAATAGTGTTTTTAGGCCCTAAAATCGTCCCTAATAGCTTCTAAACGAACTAGGGTTTGTACCCTCTTTTATTCTAAAGTTACACACTCAAAACCCTAAATTCAGGTTTGTATATATAGGAAAATCGTTGTGACGGCGTCACGTTGTATTGGTGACGCCGTCTCCAGCTGCTGAGAACATTATCTTGAGTGATGTTGGTGTAGGTCCGTAGTCTTGTCCGTTTCTTCTCTAAATGAGCCCAAGTCACGTATAATTCTTCCAAATGTCTTCCAAATGCGAAATACCTGAAAAGGAACGATTAAGTACCTATTTTGGGCATAAATGCATGATTTAGGGGGTTAAACGATCCCGAAAAAGTGTATAAAATGACACCTCATCAGAGTAGCTCATACTTTGAATAAGACAGTTTTTAGAAAATTATTATATGAAATTCTAGGGCTGTAAACGGATTGAACGTTCAGTGAACATTTCATGAAGCATTTGGTAAAAAGTTTGTTTGTTCATTTATTTATTAAATTAACGAACATGAACAACATTTTACGTTCGTTTAGTTAAATGAACGAACATGAACAAAAATCTTGTCCGTTCAGTTATGTTCGTAAACGTCTGATTATTCGATCATTTATGATCATATATATGTTTATGTTCGTCTATTGTATCTTTTTATTATATTGTTTTAGAATTGCTTTACTTAAATAAAACAACACTGATAAAACGCAATATTGTGTGAATTTTATGTTTATTTTTTCATGTTTATTTATGTTCGTTCGTTTATGTTCGTTTAGTGTCATAATAAACGAACATAAATCGACATGAGCAACCTTATTTCTTAATAAACGAACATGAACAAAAAAATTGTTCATTTAAGCGATCATGTTCGTTTATTTGTCCGGATAAAAGTAAATGAACAAACATGAACAAGGCTTCGTTTACGTCCATCCAGTTAGTTTATAGCCCTATGAAATTCCCTTAATGGCCTTAACCAATTTAAAAAAGTTTACCATACATAACCTTTAGTTGTATTAGTTACGCTAATGGCACAAGTCATGTCATTTATTGATGATGTATCCAACGATGTAGAGAAATTCTGTAATTTCATTATTAACGAGGTTTGTAAACCCGTGTTGCGCTGCGGAGCGTGGGGGTTTACATCTTTGTTGTACCGTTCTTTGTTATACCGCTGCAACGACATAAAACCAACAAATTTGACCATAAAAAGCAAACAGTTTATAAAAACAATAAGTTCATATTATTAAACTCAAAAAATAACGTTGTTAATAAATACTAAATAAAAAAAGAAAAAGAATCTGATTGTTGACGAAGATCATTGCAAGCATAGAAGGTGAAATAATCAATTTGGTTCAACATATCTGCAACAATGCACGTATAAAATTGCAGAACTTAACAGGGTGTTATTCTCGCCCCTTTTATTTAATATGCATTGTAGCATATTGTTCCTTACAGTGTTCCTAAAACCTTGTGAAAGGCATACAAATGACCAAAAATTTAAGGAGTTTACGTGCACCATTGTGCTAAGTGAATTCTGTAACAATCTTATATTTCAAAATGACACATTATCTGTAACACTATTACATACACTCTTATTAGTTCAAATACGATAAGTCAATACATACTTAACAATCGTTACAACTCCTTTTTTTTTATTCTTGCTCCATTTCCTCTTTAAACCTTCTGAATAACGGAACAAATTATGCAGTAAGTAATAACGAATTAATTATACTAACAGTACCTGAGATATTGTGTGTGAATATATCCAAAGCAATGTTACATTTAGCAGTTTACTGATCACCAACCCTACTCGTTTTGTTCTTTCCATGATCCTATCTTGCAAGCATGTTCTCAGATCATCTGGATCATATTATTCGGGTATTACCTAAACAATCATCACCCCTGCCAAACACCTATTAAAAAATGACCAAATGTTGAAATGCATCTAACAATTGGGGCTTTAAGCCCAATTCAATTAAAAATTAGTTTTTGGTAGTTCATTATCAGGTTCCAAATCATAAATAAATGAAAGAATTGATGTCTTCTTTTTCTTATAACAATGGACCATAAGTTTGATAATCATCTATGATGATATCGAAAGGCTTTGATTGAAAAAATAGTCTCAAACTCAGATACACTACTTATTAGATTGATTTAACACATTGATGGGACACTATATCATAATTGAAGCATATCAACTAAATAATGTTTGTATTCTACCATATATTTACTACTAAGTCAATTAAAAGTAAATAAATGCAAGTTAAAGGGAGTTTGTATTACTAAGTAATGAATGTATTCTAAAGTTCCATATATATTGTTGCTAGTGTAAACTCAGTTATTTATGAATTTGATAGAGTATCGAAAATAACAAAAGTATGAAAACTTACCTTTTTCTAGCGAGTTTCTTCTCGTTGCCATTCCTGCTGCTAATAAACAAAAGCTGATACAAATATTCTAGGAGTTAGCGGTGCTTCAGAACCGTCACTTCTGCAAGTGATATAATTAACCACTTATCTTGTAGGAGAAACATTGCCTATGGAACATCCTTCTTGCAACTGAGGCATGCGTTAACAGATTTTTTTTTGAAGCTGCACTTGATATGATAATCTGTGCAGGGCGATTGTAGTCCTTGCCTTTCCGTTTCTTCCAACAGTTCTGATCACCTGGTATTGCTGAAATGTGGTCACTCTTGGAAGATGAAGATTTGTAGGCGCGAATGCGAGCAATGGGTTCCCCACCTGATGAGCTTTCAAGTGTGATCGTATTGCTGAAATAGAGACAAATGAGGAACATTGGTTTTACTTGTTGTACTACTGCCATGAAAATATTTTTTTTGGAATGAAAACTGATACATGCCTAGACTCAACAAAATATCGTTTCTTACAGACTCTCATAACATGCAAGCTAAAGTCTTGTTGCTCTAAATAATAAACCTTTGTGACAACTTAGCATACATAAACTTTCAGATAACAATTGTCCAACCCCGATTCTCATTAGAAAATGTTTGTGATCCCGGTGACGCGTTTGATAGTCTATGAGATACTATTAAATTTTTAAATGTGAAGACCATACAGTATATTTTAATGTGTACCTGTGCCCGTAGTTTCCTAGTTGTAGATTCTTGAACACCTTGTTTCTTTGAAAGCTCTTCACCTATCAATGAAAATAAGATAATGAAACCGTCGTTTGTATTATAGTTGTTGCTTGAATTTGGGTAACCTCATCTCAACCCGTAACTGATTATTACCTTTTGTCATAACCTGAGTAGTTATTTCATCTTTTTCTTTCGGAAGAGCAATGGCGTCGCTTCTCTTATTTTGCTCTCTACGTAGTGTATCTCTTTCCCTTGTGAGAGCATAAACCTGGGTATTGAAACTCTGTGTGGCAACAAATCATGTAAGAGAAGCTTGGCTGATTATAATACACACATTTTAGAATAATAACTTATTTAAAAACTACGTACTTTATCATTAGTTAAAGATTTCAGGTGCTCATTCTCATTCATCAGCTTTGCAATTTCATCAGCCTTTGCCTGTAGCACAAATAACATATAAGCACATAAATAACACTAACGTCTAACATCTCCAGAAGTACATCCTCCACCGTCTATCAAGAAAATATATTTTCTCATACGATACCTGAGCTTGTGTAACAGCTCCCAAAAGTGCAACCTCCAAAAATTCAAAATTCATGACACCCTAAGTACCTTGAAATACCAAGTAGGTAAAACAATCTGCAATTCACGCATGAGGCCCATCTATTTACTGCTCTGTGTGGCAACAAATCATGTAAGAGAAGCTTGGCTGATTATAATACACATATTTTAGAATAATAACTTATTTAAAAACTATGTACTTTATCATTAGTTAAAGATTTTAGGTGCTCATTCTCATTCTATTAGCTTTGCAATTTCATCAGCCTTTGCCTGTAGCACAAATAACATATGAGCACATAAATAACACTAACGTCTAACATCTCCAGAAGTACATCCACCACCGTCTATCAAGAAAATCTATTTTCTCATACGATACCTGAGCTTGTGTAACAGCTCCCAAAAGTGCAACCTCCAAAAATTCAAAATTCATGACACCCTAAGTACCTTGAAATACCAAGTAGGTAAAACAATCCGCAATTCACGCATGAGGCCTATCTATTTACTGCTCGAGACAATAAGAACAACTTTTCGTTAAATCATTCATATGCTTAAGAAGAGCTTATAGTAAGAACATGTATTCATAATTCTTGTTGGCAATGAATGTCCCTACCTGTGGAGCCGCCGACAATAGCCGTGGCATTACAGCTAGCATCCGTAAAGGCCAAGCTAACAACACTTCCATTTATATTTTGTTTCTCATAACTAAAGGTCGTGCTTAATATGTTTATTGCTCATGCATTCCATCGTGGCCGATCATTTTCACGAAATTTATACGGAAAAATGAGCCCGAAGTGAGCACATGAAAGATGATACATTAAATATAATGAAATCAAACACCCTAAATAAAAATATCATACGAGTTTTTCGTTACTGAACTATAAGTTTCGAATCGTATGTAAATGGAAATATGAGGCTCAGATAGGTAGACAATCCAAAAAAGAGGACACACCCGCCATGGCTGCAAATCTAGTAATTTGCCCCGCCAAGATACGGAGGATCCCAACTTTAATCAAAGCCACTCAAACTCATCATAGCCTGTTACAATCAATATCTCTATCACTCTCATTTCTTAAAAACTGATTGACAGCGCGATTATCAAATTTGGAACAATTTCGGCTGGGAACCAATCTTAGATTGTCACCTTTTTGTACATTCATTATTCAAATTGACTAAAAAATCGAGGGCTGCAAACACGAACCCCGAAACCCTCTTATTTTTTGACAGATCAAATAAGAACACGTATAATCAGCTAGCTATTTACTACAAAAAACGGCCCGACCCGTGTTCACAATTCTCATGAAACCCGGGTAAAAGAGACTTCGAACCGCCATGGCTGCAAACTCGATCTTGTGCTGCCCCACCAAGATACGGCTTAATTTTTTTATTACCCGAGCCTTATTAATTGTTCTCCTCTTTCACACACGTGGTCACTACGTGTCTTTATCTCTTTCTCTTTTTGTTAACAAAAAAAACGCACACCATCTATATCCATCTCAGATCAGCCGAAGTCTTATGGATAAGCCATAAGTTCAACTAAGCAAACTCATAAGGTGGTGTGCCCGTATTTTATGATCCGAACAAAAGAAAAAGCAGTTACAAAACACATCCCCTCATTATCTCAAACAACACAACTCCTTATAACAGGGACTTACAATAATCAGGTCACATGTACCCCCAAACAAATCGGGCATATATAAGTTTTATTAATGGGTGAATCGGGTCAGTGTACGAGGCTCAGGTATGGGAATCACACGATACACCATCCATGGCTGCAACCACAGTCTACCTGTGGTTTCCTCGCCAAGACAGATGTTTGTGAACCACAGCTCACAAAAACACAATAGTAGAAGATTGTCGTCATCGCCCATTGCTTATATCACACTGTCCATTGAAGATCAATAATATCCCAATAATTTATGCAAGCTCGGGATATGAAAGTGGCATTGATATTTTCACGCCAAAAATACACAGGTAATTGCACTTTAGGCTTTTAGCTTTAAAAAATCTAGGCGCCTTACAATTTTCTCAGCAATAGAAGGGTCAAATTTAAATAGTAGTGCCAACTTCCTCAACACTAAAATCATTCTCTGTGAATGAGACTAACTTGAACCTCTTATAGAGAGGCTCCCTGCAAGTATGGAAGCGACACCGAAAACACGCCATGGCTGCAACCACGTGGTTGCCCCGCCAAGATACGGGTTTTAATACACCACGTTTACCGAAACAACAAAGGCACATGAATCACATGCATGAATTTTTACAAAATGAAACATAAATAATTTACCCTATCAACTAAAAACTAAATATTTAGGATATACCTTTCAATCCGTCAGAAATTGTAACTCAGTTCGACACACATCCGTCGATTCCAATCAAAGCCAACAAATGCAAATCCCCAACAAAACAAACCAATCATATAAAGCCACAATCTAAGGTCACCTAGACGCCACAAGCGGCAATGAAGAGGTCGGCGGCATCGTGGTGGTATAGGAATTATAAATTATACTATTTATTAAATGTCATTAAATGATCAAATAGATCTGAGATGAAATTAGAAAGAGAAAGAGAGAGAGATATCTAATAGATCTAAGATGGATATAGTATCTGAGATGGATATAGATGGTGTGTGTTTTTTTGTTAACGAAAAGAGAAAGAGATAAAGACACGTGGTGTCGACGTGTATGACAGAGGAGAACAATTAATAAGGATCGGGTCACAACGGGTCGAGCTTCTTTTTCTCATTGAACGCGCTCATTAAACATGTCTTGGGATGACAATCATGACCTTTATAATATTAAAAGTATAATATGAGTTCTAAAAAAACCCGCACTGTTTGTATAAATGTTGACGTGCTTACTTGATGACACGAGGTAATTGGACAACAATATCAATATCAGAACAACCACCTTCATGTTCTCAACCATCATTTCGATTAGGAATTGTAGCCAAAAGGAGAGAATTATGATCAACATACACATATCATTTAAGAGACAAAACATCTATTTTATGTTGTGCGCTAACCCGTTAGATGCTTCAAGCCTTTAATATGTTTTGTCACATATAAAAAGATAAATTTACATAAATGAACTCTTTATGACCCGACATTACGAAAACAAACTAAACGTCGGTGTTTTACCAAAATGAACTTTGTACAAGAGCATGCCTAAGTCTCGCGCCTAAACCTACATGTGTCAGCAACCTAAGTCCTAGGCGCATATGTTTTCGTACGCCTCTGTGCATCAGGCGCACTTCTTTTTAAAGCCAAAAACCACAAGAGACAAACACCAGCGCACTTATAGCTCTCCTTTCTCCATGCGAACCCCGACCAGCAAATTTATACATGTTGTTTGAGTAAACCACGCAATGAAACTATAATAAAAATAGAACAATAAAAACATAGGTTGTGATCACTTGCCGACGTTGAGCATTGATTGAGAATAACAAAAGAAGAAGAAGAAGAAGAACACACCTAGTTAAAAAGAGATAAAGAGAATAGTAGATATATAGTTGGAAGCAATGTTTTAAAACCTGGTTTAGTAGCCGGTTTATCGGGTCACCGGTTCAACCGGCTGAACCGTCAGGTCAAACCGATTCTATACATACGTATATTTTTTTTCATATATTTAATATGTAATGTTATATAATCTCATAATTTATATTACGTTCAACTGAATTGATGATAAAGATTGAGTCTTTACTGATAAGCTTCAATTTTTAAGTTCTATATCTATTCCCTCCGTTAAAAATTATTGTCCCTTATTGATTTTTTAAGTCTTTTTCTTTCAACTTTGACCTTAAATATTTTTGTTTTTGTTATATAATACTTAATGAAAAGTATATGAATTAATTGGTTTTTAAATGTATTTTCATAGTTATGATTTTCATCAAGTATTATATAACACAAACAAAAATATTTAAGGTTAAAAAATAAAGAAAAAGATCAGGGGACAATAATTTTAGGACGGAAGGAGTATAATTATAACAAAAATTTGCAAATTATGATTTCAAGTTATAATTGACTATAATATAACAATATTAGTTGGTGTTTCAAGTTAGTTTTAACTAACATTAGTGATCACCACTTAAACTTGTCAATTAAACTTAAAAAGATTTATGGAAAAACGGTTTTTATTAGATTTTTTTAAGAAAGATGTCATGACCCGCCGGGTTTATCAAACCGGGTCAACCCGGGTCAATAAAAAAACCAGCGATTCAATCCGGTTTTAAAACAAGCAAAAACCCGGTCACATCCAGCCTGGCCTCTAAGCCGGTTCGTGGTTCAACCAGTTCAACCGACCGGGTCGACCCGGGTATTAAAACATTGATTGGACGTTGTACTATTATAACTATATAACATAACCTAGTATTTTTCTAATATTTAAAAATAAACCTCACGTTTTTCAAAGTCATTTTAATATTAAAAAAATACTCCAACAAAGAATTTACGAAATTGGCCCTTTAGGTTATAATTTCGTTGCAAAGTTAGTCCTTAATGACTAATTTTGCAACAGAATTTTAACCTAAGGACTATTTCTGTAAAAAAATTCAGAAACAATTTACGAAAATAGTCTTTGGGGTTATCGGTCCGTTGCAAAGTTAGTCTCTCGCGCTCCACGACGGAACGCGAATTACGAACCTCGTTACTATTTACTACGAAGTAATATATTAGACCATTAGGTGTCACGGCGTGGGGCTTCGCCGAATCCGACATGACCTCCATTCGGCATCGTCGTTCGCTCGCCACCACACCGGTTCGACTCGCCGAGTCCAGTTTCGCCGTCTACATGATGAAGAAAGAGACAAACGAAAACATTTATACTGTTTGCAGGCAACAGTTTTTTTCAAAATTTTAAACTTTTAATATTTTTTTCTAAATGTATACTCTTTTTTACTATATATCCCTCTTGAAATTAAAAATTGCACACAATTTTCACACACTTTCTCTTATACTCTCTCAACTACCTCCTTTTAATTTTAAAAAAACACCCCATTTTCACAACTGATGTGCTGTCGTGTAGGGTCAATTTATTGATTACCAAGTTTTACATTTATATTTAGCCGACTTATCCTAAAACAACACTTTAACTGGCAGTGTACCCGATCGGGTGGAGTTTCGTGGTAAGTAGGGTGTCGAACACTAAGAGCAAGGTCGTTAACCTTATAATCTATTAGTATATTAATTACTTCTACTTAAGTTAATTCTAATTACTTGTTAAACCTATGCTATATACGCTTCTAACGAATATGGGGGGTTTTCAGCCTGAGAGACTAGCACAAGTTTTATGGTGACAATAATCAATTCTAAACACAATAAACATGCAAGAAAACAATTAGAGGATAAAAGAGCGATACAAGCCAAATAATAAAAATTTGTATTAGCCATATTAAATTCGATTAAATGTTGTTTTGTTTATTTAGTGCAATGATTTCTTATCTCGAAGCGGCATATCATTCTTAGGACTTAGGCGGGACATCATCCTAAGACCTAGACACGTTCAATCCTGTCACAATTAACGCATCCGCATAAAACATCTTTTAGTTTAATTATAATCTATCTAGGGATTAAAGCAATTGTGATCTTGATAAACCCTAGCCCATCAAGACTTTACCAACTTACTGTTTGACGGTATTTTATATACTGGTAGTCCATTATTCAAATCTTTATCAATTAATCAAGAACATGCTTGTTGAAACATTACGGGTCACCTGCCGGTCCAACTAACTCTTAAATTAAAGACACAAGACATACGTTACTTGTGATCCTATTGGTCATGTAATAAAAACACGAATGGGGAGACTATCCCGTATCTAAGCTCATCTGTGTTAGCGTAACTAGACCCAGATTAATGATAGGTCACATATTCAAACACTGTAGACAAGTAGCAATGTGATAAACATAATTTATACTCTCAAGCATAAATTAATAAATCAATTTAAAACAAACCAAACATTAAATCTTCATTAAGATGGCTAATACGCACAAGGTAAAGCCCATAACCATTGTAATTATACAAGCGTGATCAAATAACCAAGGTAAACTAAACGTTTTACCGAACAATACCAAAAATTAAATGATTACAAGAGAATAAGAATTACACTGTGTCTTCTATGGAATGGTGATCGATGCTTGACCTTTGTTGCTCTTCTTTTCTTCAGAAAATCGTCTTTTGTGTGTATGGTATGAAGAATATGATTTTACACACTGAAAACTCATTTTTGAGTCTTCTATTTATAACCTATGAAAAAGGCTGGATACGCCGTATTGGGCTAGGCCAATACGGCGTATTGGGGTGTATCCCTTGGAGTGCACGCAAAGTTTATGATAAGTATAATATACATTCCCAAAATAATAATATCTTCGTATCTCTGAATAGTTATCTTCATGGGTATGGCGTATGGCAGAAGGTGGATACGCCGTATTGGGAATTATGAATACGCGTTTTCCTGTGAAGACTTGGCGCTGATACGCCATATCTCTTTTGCTGGATACGGCGTATTGGTCAGAATTTAGCAATCTTCAAATATCTTCGTTTTAGCTCCAAAATATACGCCTTTTAGCATGTTTTCACAAATCACTCATCAATTACTGCAAATATCACTTTTAAGCAATTAAGTACAAATTCTTGCAATAATTATATAAAAATGGGTAACTTATTTGGGATAAATGATGGTATAAATGTGACGTTATTTGATGTCATCAAATATCCCCCACTTGAATCCTACTCGTCCTCAAGTAGATTCTAGATTATATTGAAAATGTATCCCAACCGAAGTCAAAGACTTTTCCGTTTAAGCACTTCTTTCGTTTTAATCACCTGTACAAAACCAAGCACCTCACGAAATATGGAAAATGAAATCACTCAGATTACTCAACTAATCTATGGTTTAACATTTAAGTGGTACGCTCATTTGCTCGGTCGTGATTAGCTTCGTATCATAAGCTTGGCAAGGATACACATCTCTACCACTAGAGCTAAGGAGAAACAAGTCAAAAGGTAAATTGGGTTTTATATAAGGCTAAAGGTTAATCATTCTAACAATCTTTCACCGATAGTACCACTCCAACAAGGCAGCTGAAGCACCCATACACGGCCATAACGACGGAATAGACACGTGTGTTCGAACACATCCTTATTTGAGTTTAACCAAGGGTTAGGATGAAGAACGGTATAGGGTAGGGATCTTCTAGTTTTCACCAAAAGTTATAAACCAACAAGGCGTCTAAATCACGCATACATGGCCGTAACGACGGAATAGATATGCATGACTCACTCCAACCTCGTTCGAGTAAAACCTAAGGTTAATTGCTAGGAATGGAAAGTAAATTGTTGTTAAATAAAATTCACAAAACAAATAGATTAAGCTTGAACAAATAAGGTAGTTGCTAGTAACTTTTCCCCGACCGTTCCATGATAAAGACTCGAAATATATACAAACTCCTCGATCATATAGAGGATGACAAAGACCACCTAAGGTGGGTCGTTCCCCATAACGTCAACTTCCTTACTTCCCAAACTACATACTTTAACAAAATGTGATATCGCCACTTTTTTACAAAACTATACATCGTTGACTTTTATCCACGAATAATCGATCTTTCCAAGAATTTCTTCGGTTTAAGTTTAGCGAACCGACTATAAAACTTCCTTCTCTTTTTTTGATGAATTTTCTATTTTTTTTTCATAACATAAACCTCGGTGCAATTTTACCGTCTTCACAATCATAATTTTTCCGGATAATTTTTCCTTCAACACTTCTCCTTCGAACATAATACATAATCGCGAAAGTAGCAAAATACACGAGCTACATATTTTCCCATTGCATTGTGCTATTTCCTGACCATAACAGAGATAGAAAATTTCACTTTGACACAGGAAATACAAAAATTTACACAAAAGCAACTAGCAACTTTGATTAAGTAGGCTTAATCTACAGGGTAGGCTAAGGTGTAAAGGTGTAACAAAATAGACATATGGTGTGAAAAAGACAGGAATGGCTCAACAGGTTTTTCTAGAGGATCTTACTCATATGGTAAGAGTAAGCAAAGGGTTACACATGATTTAACTAACCAGTGTAGTTAGTTAATTTTACAACATTTAGGCTTTTTGGTGTATTCCTAGAAATTTACCAGTTAAAAATATTTCTCCATCTAAATCCATAGTACGACATCGTTGAGTCTCGATGATTATACCAGCCAAGTTCTAAAGTCCACTACATCACCGGCACTCTCAACATTTTTGTGGATTTTTTAGTAAATGGTTGGAAACTAATAGGCTTAATTCTCAAAATTTGGCAATAAGGGTTATAGTGCGCGAGGTCATGTAACTAGTAATTTTTTACAAAAGTTATGCTAGAAAAAATTTTAAACTTGGCATAATTTAAGCATATTAGCATGTTATTTGTAAAAGAAAGGACAAGTAGACGTTCTAATTCTCCATCACCCACTTAGATTATACAACGTCCTTGTTGTATAAAGTCTTTTGAGCAAAAGTGTGTTGACGAGGCTTCAGAATGCTGCCTACGAGTTCAACACATGTCTTTTCCAGAGTAGACCATATCGTCGATTTTCCTTATAGCAAGGTCCTGCATAAAAGATTAGAAGACAAAGGTGCAATTCCTATCTCGGTTATACAATAGTTACAATGCAGGAAAACAATTAAATACACAATTGTACAGGGATCAATATGTCATATCCCAAACACTAGGATACGTCGTATTGTTCCTGTAAAAAAAAATTAAAGTACTGAAATTAAATTACAGACTGATAACGTCCAGACACATCCATACGCCGTATCCAGAGGGGTTCGATACGTCGTATGGAGTGTCTGGGAAGACAGACTCGTGCAAACAAACAATTAAAAATAATTCAAACAATTTAAAAACGACCGGATTATCTCCCGGAAAGCACTTTTGTTTCAGCTATTCGTTAAGTTTAACTTTTTCCATTCCAACTTTTATACTTTTTTTCACCAGCATTATGTCAGTACATGTTTCATGCAAAGGTTCTTGAAATCTTGAACTTGTAATCAATCAATGAGCTATGTCATTGAACTTACTGCCAGACTTAATTCTATCACACACAAGCAAACCAAAATCATATATATATCAGTAATTAATGTACAGTACAAGTCCACAAAAGATAATAATCAAAAGAGTAAAGGAGAGGGATCAAGGGTCAGGCTGGTCATCAGTCTGAGGAGCTGTAGAGGTGCTGGCATCGCCTGTCTTGGGTCTGACGCGCCTCTCGTAGGATAGTCCCGAGTTGCCGACAAGGGTGCTGTCAAATGCTTAATAAGTATGGCCACTGGCATCCATAAGCTGCGTCATATAGCTGATCATCCAGGTGGAGACCCTAGTTTGCTCGGTAATAGAGCTCTCAATAACTCCTCGCAAGCCCACAACACTCTGTCGTAACTCCCGCACCTCCTCCTCGAGCCTATCAATCCTCTGTGACATAGTCCGGGGCTGAGGAGCGGGTAGCGGCGGCTGAGGTGCCTGCACAGGTACTGGAACAGCCTGAGCACCCTCGTCAGCTGCAGGAGCATCCTCAACGGCTCCAGGGGTACCAGCTGCAGCAGCCTGCTGCCTCTCTGGTCTCGGGGCTACCCAAGCCCACGTATCACCAAACCTCGAGCAAATGTTGAGCCTAGCAAGCTCATGTAAATCAATAACTAGAAGCTCGCTGACAACCACTGACAAACCTCTCAACCCCTGATCACTAACTAAACCAAAATGAGCTGCCAAACGCCCAATAAAGTGACCTCCAAACAACCTAGCCCCTCTCTTCCTCCCCTCGACATGTCTAAACAAATACTGTGCTAGCAAATATGAGACGTTAGCACTCCTGCGGTCCATGGTTCACAAATAGTAGAGATCGACCCCGGTTACCTTCTCTGCCCCCTGTCCTCTACCAAAAATACTATATGTAATCATCATGTGGTATAGTCTCCTCACAGGGTATCTGATGTGAACATAGGAGGGATCGGGCCCCAAGAAGTCCCTGTCGGATGATATCTCCATCCAATAATCCTTAAGATCCCCCTTGTCGGGGATCACTCTGTTACTACTAGACCAATAAGCTCCAAACCCAGGCTCTGCCATCTCATCCTTAGAATGCAAACCCAACGCCAGAATAAACTACCTCCAAGTCATCCTCCTCCTAGCTCCACCAAGTTGAAAACATAGTGTATCTGCAACATCAAGCCCCATCTCAGTATCGCTCATCCTACAAGTGCTAAAGAACTCCAGCATGAACTCCCTAACCAACGGTGCCCTCACCTCGAACAACCTCTTCCACGCATGACTAGTAAACAATGTCTCCCTATCATCCCCAGCATACACCATACTCAACCTATCCCCTAGAGTCTGCCTCATACCATTTGTCAATACAGCAAAATCCAACACATATACCTGGTTAACCGGCCTACCCCATATCATCTCGAGCCTCTTCTCGTAGCTGTGTACAATACCCTCATCATATCCATCAACCTGGTATCTGAGCCATGGGTGTCTCGGGTCATGGTATGGTAAAGGTGCCACATCTGTAAGAAATATCGAGTTAGTACACACGTAAATAATTTTTTAACAGTTTCTGTTTCTGAGGTAGATACAGCGTATTGGGAGGATAACATACGCCGTATGGATATTATTAATGAGTATACTGTGTATTGGTTGGTAAATACGCCGTATTAAAGGGATTACAACCTATACGCCGTATCTAGAATAAAGGATACGTCGTATAGGGATATTTTGAGGCAAATTCTTTGATACGCCGTATCCATTGAAAATTAATACGCCGTATCGCTTATGTTTAGAGAAAAATTAGGTTTTCCCCTATTTCTACCCGTTTGACCCACAACTTTATCTATGCAATGTATGCAACTCTTAGTTTTTAACTATAAAACTCAAAAGGGGGTTGGCATATACACGGTACAACCATAAATCCTAATTCTAATCAAACCCTAACCCTAATTCTTATTCAAAAAAGAAAATGAGTAGGATAAACATACCTTACAATTAGGATTAAGTGATACGAACAAACTAGGGAAGGTGATTCGAGATCAAAGAGGCGCGGTAATTTTTGTTTAAAATGAGAGTGAAAAGTGTATGTGAAAAGGAATCCAGCGTATTAGTTGGGTTTTTATACCCACACTGAATACCCCGTATTAGGAAGTGTCCAATACACCGTATTGGACATTATTTGTTGACTTAGTCAAAGTGATTCAAAATGGTGGATACGACGTATATACGTTACCATGATACGCTGTATTCATTTGTGGGGCCAATTTTCTAAAGATTTTAATAGAGTAAAGAAAAACATACCTTGGCCTCCGCAATATCCTTGTGTGAGCACCATCCTTATAATACCATTTAGGGTCGAACGGGATGCCAAATGGCACATATAAATTTTTGATGAGATTTAATGGCATCTAGTTGTTAAAATAATTCCAATTCACGATATTAGCATCCAATGTTATGATAAAAAAAATTGTTGAAAACTTTATTGGTTTTATCGTGATTGGTTTCCGGAAGTTTGTTTGATCTTTTAGTGTCAATGTTACTTCCAGAAAGTCGTGTTATATTGATATCGTCATCATTGTACTTGATTGTTTTTGGATTATTGGAAAT
>BQNB010058089.1:0-37925 GCA_026074375.1 Tanacetum coccineum
ATTGTTTCTATCCTTATTATTACGTATTTATATATTATATATTTTATACGTATTGATTCGGACGGATCAAGGAGTATAATCTCCACTTAAAGGATGTGGAACACCTTTAAAATCATTAGTTTTTATAAATCTACTGTACAAAAGTTTTCCAATTGAGTCCTCTTCTGTACAATTAGAAACAGAAAAATTCATTTCTTTCTCATAACTTAGAACCTCATCATTTGATTTTATTTCATACCCTAAGCCAATTTTACTACTTGAACTCATGCCAGAATTAATTAATTTCCAAAGGTTCTTGGAAGAATCTTTCCATGAATCAACTGTTTTCTGCAATTGTTCCTTTTCTTTAACAGCTTTCATTCCTTTTTATCTTTTTCATGTATTTCATTAGCTTGAAATGCAAGCTTTTCATTTAGAGAAAGTTGCTGTTTTTGAGAAGTAACAAGTTGAGTGATTCGTGATATAGCACACACTTATATAGCAACCCTAATACAGATCCTAACCGAATGCCCTTGACCAAGGCAAAAGGTCAGTAGTTTAAGCTTATTATATGAATCAATGCAAGTTTTAGAACACAAAGATACCTCATTGCTTGAGCTGATAGCCATAAGTGCATGATTTGTTTCTTCAGCTTCAGTATGTTCTGCACCCAATTTGACAATCCCATCATCCATTGTCAGAAAACACCCACTTAATCTTCTCTTGCCGTTCCCAGCTTCTTGATGTTGATAAAGAGAATCCTCTTCTTCATTCGCATCATGTATCCCCGTTTGCCGTACATACCCTATGCAAATTACCAGTGGTTTGTGACAATTGAAGTACTCAACTTCTTTTTGTCAAAACAACAGGCGTTTTTTTTCCATCCACTGTATTAGCGAACTCTCCTTCCTGTCTTCTATAAACTTCTCATTCGAAAGCATCATTGCTATTTGCCATTGAAGTCCATCTCTTCAATACTAACATCTCATTTGTTCCAAATCTGTCATGAATAGTTTGGGGGGGGACATAACAGCGGTTTATTTGCAAGAATTGAATAGATACTTCATCAGCAAAGCCAGTCGAGACTTCTTTTTCAGAATATGGTTAAAATAGAAGGAGTGTCAAGAACTGTATGCACCATAAAAACCAACTTAACCTTATTAGTCTAAGCTTTTGCTTTGTGAAACAAAAGCAACATTTTGAGCACTTGAAGATGTTTTTGAAGCACCCTGAATTTCTTGCTCAAAAACTCTAAGGTTATTGTACAAATCATCAATTGATAAATTATCAATCTCAGGATTAGTTCTCATATCATTAGCCCAGATTAGACCATCTGACGTAAAGATCTAAGAAACTTATGATTTGCATCTTCTGTTGATACCTCAGCACCATGAGCTTCCAATTGAGAAAGTAACTATTGAAACCTGTCATATCCCTTTTCTAGTCCTTACAGAATGGAAATTTTTAAATGCCTTCAAACTTTTGTTTGAACACATGCCTTCTGCATTGTTCTTTGAATTAGCATTACGACCTTTTGCCAAACACAAGGGCATTCGGTTGGGATCTGTATTAGGGTTGCTATATAAGTATATACTAAGCCACGAATCAATGGCCATCAGCAAAATGTTCTTAGCCTTCCTTTCCTTTTCAACAGCTTGAATCTCTGCAGCAGTAACTGGTGAAAGTACTCTTCGAACAACACCATCCTTTCCAGTTGAAATTCTCTTCTTGGAGTTACCATTCTGAATTACCTTCCATACTTCATTGTCAATGTACTCAAGGTAATGCTCCATCTCCATTGCCCATATATCATACTCCTCCTTCTTCAGAATTGGGAGTTTGATGTTTGAGATAACAGTAGTTTGGGGAATCATTGGTTGTGGTTGTTTAGGTGCAGCACCAGTGTCTGATGCATCTTCATGGTTTGATTCTTCATATCACTAAGATGTTGTGAGAACTCATCGTTAGCAGGTTGAGACATTTTGTATAGAATTGTAGGAGTGTGTTTGTTTGTGATCTAGTGATTCTTCTTTCTCAGAGTCCATCGAAAGGCTCTGATACCACTTGTAGGTCCTTGGTATAGGATCTGACTAGCCTTTGTAAGACTATAGATAACTTGGATAAATCCAAATCAACTATATATTAAGCTCTATGCTTCTATTGATATTTCAATCAAAACGTACTTGTAACATTGTGCCTTAGGGTTCCTCTTATACACCAAGGAAACCCTAATGGGCTTTACAAACGTGTAAAAGGATAATACTCATCCTTTCCTAAGATATCTCCTAAGATATCTCTAAGATAACTATTACTATTCTGTTACACAAACAGACTTAACTATAAACAATTTAACTATGACCAGTACTAACTCTAGTACTGCTATTCTACCAGTACTAACTTAGTACTGCCAGACTTAACTTAGAACTGCCAGTATTAACTTAATACTAACAGAACTAACTACTTCTATCAGACTTAACTGTTATACTACCAGTATTAAGTCTGTTACAATCTATTTTCCCAACAGAGAATGGCTCCTACATTGGAAGATGAAGAGGTTCCTCGAACCTGGCATGCAATCAATCTTCGCAAGTGTTATTTGTAGAAGTTATTGTTTTAAGAATTCTGAAGCATTGTATGTGAAAATGCACAAAATAAGGTTTCCAGGAAGAAACTACGACGTAGACGACCGTAGTGGCTACGCCGTAGCCATGACTAAGCCAATTTTGGAGCCGGATCAAGACCATAACTACGGCATAGTTGGCCGTCGGGGACTACGCCGAAGCCAGTGTGAAGACTTAACCTTTGAAGACCACTAGGCGTAGTTCCCACTCTATGGACTAGCCGTAAGCAATGAAGGTTCAATGTATCTATGTGCATTTATTGAACTACGACGTAGCTCAACACTTATGGCTACACCGTAGCTGAGACAAAACTATAAATACAAGGCCCAATATCTGCCATTCAACACACATTGGAGACGGGAGTCAGAGAGGACGATTAGGGCTACATTAGAAGTCTTTTTTTAGCTGTTTTCACCACCATTCCAAGGGAGGATCAGCTTAACGTTTTTTGTATTATTCATTCATCGAAGGTCTGTAAAGAGGTTTATGTTAATCATTACTGGTTAATTTTTCATATTCTCTGCATACTTTAGCATGGAGTGGCTAAAGCACTTTAAGTACTAGGCCTAGTTATGTATCTATTGTTGTAAATTGGTTTGTTTCCTTTGTTTGCTTATCAATTTATTTAGGATATCCTTTATTCATGTTGTTTGGATCCCAGTGGTTTTGGTAGTCGTTTGCAGGCTAGTTGTAGATCTCTTTAGCTATTTAGTAAGCCAGGCATGGTAAAGGTAGTGTATTCGGATACTAGGAATGGGACGCATCTGTTCTTAGTGTAAGGGATTGCCGTATTCCCACTGTATTAGATTAGGCCACTTATAAAGCCGCAGGAATCCTTCTATGAAGGTTTTGTGGTGATTAGTGGGGAATGTTGACACTTAGGAGGTTTTTGGGATCAGTTGGGGGCTTAATAACCTGGAACTAGATAACCCGACTACTAGGTGACCAACGGGGTTGAGATCATAGGAATTATAGGCTAGGTTGTGACTACAAATCGGACTTAGTACTATTAGAGCCACCTAAATAAACAGTAACTAGAAATTACACTAAGAAACATCATAAGCATGATAATAAAGAAATAATTAGGCTAGTACATTTCTCTCCCTTGAATTAATCTCTAATTTTCTTTCAGCATTTATTTACCGTCATTTCTTAAAATTAAATCAATTGCTTTTTCAATTCAAATTAATAACTCACACTTAGCTCTTGGGACGACCTCAAATTTACCAATCATACATTACACACGATCGAGTTCTCTGCCCGTTAGTGCGTTTGTTGACCCTTAGGTAAACGAGTTTTATAAATTTAAAACTTGGTAATTGCAAACGTAAACACGCATCAAGTTTTTGGCGCCGTTGTGGGGAAGCTTAAAATCAAGTTTTAATTTGAATTTCTGTAATAATTGCATTTCCTTTTATTTTAGCTTTAAATTTTATTTAAGTTTCAGGTAGAAAAATAGGTGAAGTTGACATCGACACACTCACAATAGAGCAATACTTGGCATTAACTAAAGGAAACCAGGCACCAAGCTGGTTAACTCGCTATCGAAAAGAATGTCAATTTTGAGATCAAAAGCCAGTTTATGAGGGAGCTAAGGGAGGGCACATTCTCAAGAAACAAGAATGACGACGCTCATGAACACGTGAAGAAGATTTTAAACATCGTCAACCTTTTCAACATACAAGGATTTACTCATGACGCGGTTATGCTATGCATATTCCATATCACACTCACTCGTGCTGCAAAAAGATGGTTTGACAGGATACCTTCAGGGACAATCAACACGTGGGATTTGCTATAGAAAATCTTATCAGCGGTATTTCCCACCGTCTAAAACCGCAAAACAGCTTGAAGTGATTCATAACTTCAAGCAGGAAGGTGACGAGACACTGTATCAAGCTTGGGAAAGATACAATGACCTTTTATACTATGACAACTGAGATTTTAGCAGGTTAGTTAAAGCCTGTATAATTCAGTTTATATGTGTCATTATATGTTTTATGTGTTTTATATGTGGATGAGATGGAAGTACATGAGTGATGAATCATGGTACTTGTGGAAATGAAATCATTTGAAAGCTTTGCGTGTTGCAATATGTCATGTACGTAATATTATGTGTTATACATGCCTCTGTATATGTAATTCATATTACTATATATTAGTTTAGTATTCTTATGATTGTTTGAAATAGTTAGAATCGAAGGTTAGTTTGAAAACTAGTTAGAAAATTCAAGGTTTAGCAAAATAATTAAAGGATTTTACTTAGAATTAAAGTAAATGTATAATAAATAAATAAATAAAAGAAAAAAAATATAATTAAAAGGGTGGTTGTGTGGATCGGCCGAACAGAAGAAGAAAAAAAAGGAAAGAATCCCAATTTGGTTACAAATTGTTTTTTGGTATTATCTTTCCTAAGGCCTATAATACCACTATAACTTAATCAAAAATCACTTTTTTCTCCTCTCCTCTCTCCTTGGACCTGTCGAACAACACAAAGAACAAAGGGAAACCCAAAAAATTTTAGGGTTTTGATTTTCAAGAGTTAAGGTAATGTTTTCTAAATCCCTTTTCAATTCAATTGATTTTATTTAGCGTACCAATCATTAAGGATGGATTAGGTTGTTAGCCTCAATTTATTGAGTCGAACAAGGAAGCTCGGTCACTCTCGATGAGCTTTCGGTCTTTATTTAGTTAATGTTGTAATAAACTATATCGGGATCGGGGCTGATGTTAATTTCTAATATTGATATATGTTTAGGGTTTAATCCCATGCAAACCAGAGCCCGGGTCCTAGGTAAATATCCTACGCGTCGTAGGGTTTTATATAGAGATCTTTTCATAAGAAAATATCTAAGAACTCAAAATATCTAAATCTAATTTCGATCTTTTTCTCTCATCTTTTTTTTTCTTCTCTCTCTCCTCTCACTCTCTAAATCTTTTCTGTCTCTTTCTTTTTCTTATTTCGATTTGTGTTTGTGGTTCTGAAGTAAAGTGTTAATCGGATCTACAAATGGTATCATATCGCCTCGGGTGGATTTCGTGGTGTTTTGTTGTTGTAAGGTATGAACTCGACGATTTGGTTCATCATACGTGCACCATAGTTTTCGTGGCTCATTTTGTTGTTAGAAAATCTCTCGGCTTCATTGGGATAGTCATGGTGGTACTCGGGTGAAAAGAAGAGACGAACAAAACGAGTCGAAAGACGTTAGCACCGAACCAGTGGTAAACTCGTATCAACCCCACCCCCCCCCCCCCAACGGAGTGGAAAACGTGTAGAACCGAACGAGTGGAAACACGTTAGAACCGAACGAGGGAAAACCGATGGAACAGGGAACCAAGCGTCTAGACAAGGGACGGTCGAACGAGAAGAAAACCGAACGAGCTGGACCTCGAACGAGCGGACTGTCGAACAATCGGCACTCGAACGAAGCGAATCGACGGACCGGAATCGAACGAGCGAAAAACCGAACCGAACGGGACTCGAACGAGCGAAATCGAAACGAGCGGAATACCAACGAGCGGACCGAACGAGTGGAATCGAACGAGAAAATTTTTTTTGGACCGAACGAAATTTTTTTTAGAAAACTTGTGTGACGAAAAGGGTTTCAGTAAAACAGCCATAACTTTTGATCCGTAAGTCCGTTTTAGGCCCGTGACCTCTCAAATCGAAGAGAAAAACGAGACGGATCACGTTGTAACCACCTTTAGCTGGTTAAGGATTTTTCGAAGGCCAAAAACATCGTTTTCTATGATTTATTGACATTTTTCAGTTTTTTTGGAATTTTTCGTCGCTGATTCCGAATCAAATCACTCACGGTTTTCTATTGATTTTGTAAAATCCCGTTAATTCATTTATCGGTTTTAATCATAGACGTGTAAAATTCCGTGAACGTGAATTGCTTTACCACAACCACAACTTCAATCAATCTATCCCCTTAAGATCCCAACAAAATTCTTTACACTTCATAATTCATAATCATTCATTCATCATGTCTACTCCAGTTAACACTCCTCCACAGATAGCCAAAGCATATAACATTATAATGGCCAGCTGGTTCAAAAGATCGTCCATCGTGTTGGACCAGGAAGATATTCTCAGTGGCATTCGCGTTTTCTACGATACCTTGACACTAAATCAAATGGTGAATATCTGAGAAAGTGCATCTTTGAAGGTCCATATATGCCTACGAACGTACTCATTGCAGCAGTTGACGTAAGCAGCGAATATTTGACCAGTAGCTGCTCCATGAAGAAGTAGAGGACAATACACAACATGACATCAGAGAACAAACTTTACTTTCAAGCTGAAAAGGAAGCTTTTTTCTTGATTCTGATTTGGTATTGGGGGAGAAATCTAAATCAACTGTTGTGCATGCAACACAGCAAGGAAACTGTTGGACAGCCATTGAAAGGTTACAACAAGGGGTATCGTTGAACGTACAAGATGTAATGGACAATCTATTTTGCCCCCCACCCCCAACCTAAATTTGGGAATTTTACTTCTAGAGTTGGAGAATCCATGGAGTTTTTTACTCCCGGTTTTATAAATGCTGAATGAGTTGACAAGGCACAACTTGCAGTTTCACACAATGCAGTGAATGTTCAAATTTCTTCAACACTTCAACCAGAATGGTTCAAGATTTGTGACGGTTGTCAAAGCCGAGACAGGCAATAGACACAGTCTCGATATCACAGCTGTTTGACGTTTGAAGCAGTTCAAACCGAAGTTAATGATATCCATTCTAAGAGGATTAGCCAGAAGTGCAAATCATTAGCACTTCTTGCTGGCTGCTCACCATATTCAGATAACTACTATCAGGCACAAATCCTTCAAAGATCGAATGCCACCCTCATACATGCATCTTCTTCAAACACGGATAAGATGGTTCTACCAGACACAAGGCAAAGAGATCGGCAAACAGTTACTCACTAATCGAGTCGTTTCTTTTTCCCCCCCCCCCCATTTTTTTTTTTGGAGGAAGGACAGTGATCAGAACAAGCTCGGAGGATAAGGATATGTAAAAGAACTTCGGCACTACTTGCTAAGTACTTCAAGAAAGCTGTACAAACCTACCAACAACAACCTTCGAACTTCTTCAAAAATCCAGGAATAGACGGAAGATACCACACCAAGGTTAACAAGACAATCACGTCTGGAAAGTTTGTGAAATCAAAGGACGATGGACAGTTGCTGGGGCTAGGGGGAAACAGTAGGCAGTCGGTAGTGCAACAAAATGTGGTACAGTGCTTTAACTGTTAAGGGAATTTGGGACACTATGCCACGGGTTGCAGGAAGCCAAAGCGGGTTAAAGACTACGCGTATCACAGGAAAAGATGATGATGTGCAAACAAGTGAACAGTGTTCCACTTAAGCTGAAAGGGGGGGGCAAGTGATAGGCTAGAGGAACGGATGAAGAGATGATGAACCGAATTGGAAGCACATTACAGTTACATGGCAAGATTCAGGAGGTCTCACTCTGCGGAATCTGTTCTACTGATACGCATTGGACAGGGGGGTTCTTTTTTACAAAACCATGATGAAAACTGATGTGTTTGCCAATGTGAGACGACATTCTGAGCAACCTGAATCATTAAGACATATGTTTTGGAGAAGGGATGATAGCTATTCATTCCTGATTCATCAATTATATGTACTAATGATAATCAGGTTGATCAAAATTGCGGCTGACAGGTGTGATGAGGTGCTGCGCTGCTGAATTTAATTGCTAATTTGACTCTTGAAACGGAGGAAAACAAAAAGTTGTAAGCAATTAAAAGATTAAGCAACGCATCATTAACTCAGAACTGAAGGAGTGCAAAAACTAACATTGATGAGTTGTGTAGGGCTCTGGGGGAGGTATAGCAGTCGGGATAGTTCTCTGATTGCACTTCAGACCAAAAGCAGACTGAACTTGAGAAATCTCTCTCTACTCTCTCTCTCTATTTCGTCTCTCTCTCTTCTTTTTTCTTGTTTTCGTGGTTCGGGTTATGAAGTGGAAGTATTAAACGGGTTATGAAGTGGAAGTATTAACACATCCTCAACAGAAATTTCAGTTGTCAAGCAGAAATACGATGAGCTACTCACAAAGAGTCTGTTAACTAGGTCACAATTTGAAGGTCAACTTAAAGAGAAAACTAAGGTTATTTCGGATTTAAAGGTTAAGGAAGGAAAAGACATTGACACGATGATTGAAATGGACAAACAAATAAAGTTTTTAAATGAAATTCTTTATAAACGCAATCAGTCAATACAGACCATTCACATGTTAGCACCCAAATGCGCAACGTATCATGGTAGATCAACCTTTGCTAATCCAAAGTACCTCAAGAAAGCTCAATCTGATAAGCCTCGTTTGTATGAGATCCCATATGATACTTCTGATCCTGCAAACAGATTTTGCCCCAATGGGGAAGAGACAGTGACTCTTGAAAAGGAGAGTAGATCCAAATTGGATAAAGACACAGTGAAACCATATAATTACACATATCAAAACAGTCTTTATGAAACTTTCAAACCACCATCCAAAGCCTATCTTGATCAGTTGGAACGCGCTAAAGAAGTTAGGAAGACAATGTGGAGAAAAACGTTTGTTAGGACAAAACCAAACATTGCTAAAAACGTTGGCTTTCTACCCATGTCTAAATCCATTAGTAAAAGTAGACTACTTTATAACGAAATGACAAACAACTTCAATCATTTTAGAACAATTTGTCAACAAACTTGGTCTAATCATACTAGTAGTGCATTTCCTAACCCAACTGCTAAGACAATGGAAGTTTTGATCAAAACGTTATTAATGCCTCTTTCAAACAAAACTATACTGGACAGTCATTGTTTTATTCATGAACTAAAAAGAGAAATGAATGATGATTTGGAGTACATTAATTCCCTTGAAAAGGAGCTTGACGAACTTTGTGGTATATCCTTTATCATAACACGGGGTCGATTCTTGGATCTGGCTAGTTTCTAGAGAGAGAAACATTAGAGAGAATATATTCTAGAGAGAGAAAGTGTTTTCTTTGTAAATGAATTAATGACTAGCTTACCTCTTCCAAAGTTGGAAGAGGCTATATATAGTACTTACAATATACCGGGTATTCATACCCGACTTAAAACCGAAAAACGTACTATTAACTATTAAACTACGAGCTATAATAAACAGTAAAATACACGGGGTATGTAACACCCCCAATTTGGGTCGCAACGGAATAAGGGTCCGGGGCGTGTTACTTCAAGATCAATAGCACAAGATATATAAGAACGACACAAAAAATCGTTTAAAATGATACATTGGATTTAATTGAAAGACTTAATACAAAAGCATATAGCTTTACTTGTTCATTGTTGAATATTACAAAAGTTGACAATACATTTCCCAAAATATGATGCACCTAAATCTTTAAGCGTGCAATCCAAAATGTAACCCAATGCATCCCTGGCATCCCATGCCTATTGATCTCCTGAAAACATTGCTTAAAACGTCAACAAAATTGTTGGTGAATTCATAGGTTTAATAAATCATAATGTGCAGGACCGCAAGACTTTTTAGTGATAATGCAACACATGCAGATCTCACAAAACCAGATTACATTTACACTAAGCTCATGACACTGAAGCTCGACAATCTTTCTTGCAATTATAATATATATTGCAATTTACGCCCATCCGGATGTTTAACCCTAAACATCCTAATTTCGACATGCTATAACGTTCGTTCCCGGTGATAGCTAGTCACCCGAACGGGGAGGTCGTTTCCGTGAGAGTCGTTTCCCGGTAGATCTATTAAATAACATCCGCGCTCACATAATGTAATTCCCAACTACATCTATGCAATTGACAGTTCATGATAATGGGCTTAACTGGGTTATCGCTACTTAGGCAAACATGTAATCAATACTTGCGTCCAATTTGTAAAACAAAGCATGTTTCCACCCCAAATAATAGTAAATCAGTAAAACTGTAAAAAGTGTGGGGCTATGAACTCACCTCAAGTGAGTGATCTGATAATTTATATCAAGTGTGGGAATGCTTCACGATTATTCCCGAATGCAACCTAATTCAATATAGGTCGTATAAGTACTAATCACATTGAGTAATCTCTACCATGCATAAGTCTATTTAGCTAATCACCATCTAATTGTTTGAGTGAAAACATATTTATAATTGTAAAACATTTATAAATATCTGAATAATGTAATTTTAGTTATTCCTGGTAGTGTTGTGGTTCCTCCTGGTAGTGTTGTTACTACTGGTAGTGTTGTGGTTCCTCCTGGTAGTGTTGTTACTACTGGTAGTGTTGTGGTTCCTCCTGGTAGTGTTGTTACTACTGGTAGTGTTGTGGTTCCTCCTGGTAGTGTTGTTACTACTGGTAGTGTTGTGGTTCCTCCTGGTAGTGTTGTTACTACTGGTAGTGTTGTGGTTCCTCCTGGTAGTGTTGTTACTACTGGTAGTGTTGTGGTTCCTCCTGGTAGTGTATTAGTTTATTTTCTAAGTCTGACCCGACTATAATGACCCACTAAATCACATTTTCATGACTCGGGTTCTAAAGAGAATTTATGCGAAACCGATTTTGAAACATCTTTTAGTTCTGTCCGAGACCCGAAAAAACTCGACGAAATGGGTGAAAAGCACTAGCATTCAGATCTGATGCAGCTGTATTATATACCATAAGCAGATTTTGCCCGCCTTAAGACCCGTTTTCACTCGCTTTTAGACTTAAAGAACTGCGGGGAAGTTAAACGACCTTCCGAACGAGTTTCTTGTTTCGGCCGAAGGCTGAAATTGGCTCGAAAGTGGCGGGAAATTCCTTCTTAAACAATCTAAACAGCAACTACTAACTTAACAAATGCTGGATTTTCATACCTCGAATATATACCTCGTTTTCGCTCTAACTTTTTCGTTATTAAGAGTTGGAAGCTCTACCATATATCGAAACGATCGTCTCGGATAGCTCTATCATATTTCAAAGCCTAAATTCAGATTTTATAAAAACTCGATCCTCGTTTGGCATGCCAAACTTTCTGCTCATTTATATTGCTTTCAAAACACGCTCAAAACTCATTTTTACATGTTCAAAAGTCCTAATGGTGATTCAAGCTACAATAGAACTAACATATGCATAAAATGAATATTGAAAGAACATAAAGGTTATAGATGACCTTATGGTGTATGATGATGATGAACATGTAATCTAAACCCTTGTTTAGATATAAATCCAAAGCTTATAACACTTGAAAACCTTAATCTTTTCCAAAACCCTAAACTTGGATTATCTTCCTTAAACCTTGCAAATGGTCATCCCAACCTTCAATACTTCTTGGAATACCTTAAGTATGATGTACAAACACTAGTATGGTGATAGAAATAAAGTTTTGTATGGATTTGGTTGGAAGCTTGGTTTGAGCCGTGGGCATGTAAGGAGAAAAATGAAGGATTTTTGTGATTTCTAGCTAAGTGTAAAGTGTTATATGTGTCTCTCTTGCGTGATACTTGTATATATATGCCTAGTTGGTCAAAAGGTTGCAATAGTATTCAAGGAAACATGTTTCATGGTCTTAGGGAAGACTAGTGGTCAAAGGGGACAAAGAAACATAGGGTTTAATGATGTAGGAAATGTACAAAGACCAAGTTGTCAAGAATTTTGATATTTCTTTGTATCAATTGCTATAAATCCGGCCAAATAGAGATAGACATGATATATTTTTGTAACTTTTATGTATTGGGTATAAAAGTGGGTATTTGTTGAAGCGTAGAAAAGTTTTGGTGGTTCCGGGAGTGCCTAAACGCATTTTATCGCGAAACGTATTCACTTTACGTATCCGAATAAAATGAACAAAGTTAATAATTATTCTCAAAATAATTACTTAACACTTGCTTGATGCAAACGTTTAATCGCTTGATGCCCGTTTACATTGAACGCTAATTTTTAGCTTACGCGATTTTACTTAATTCATGAAATTAAAAGCAAATGCGTACGATACTAAAAATAAATAGTAGATTTATCGACGTCGTCAATGACTTGAAAACACAGGGTGTTATACAATTGCTTGGAAACTTTCTGATATCCGAGGCATAGATCCAGAGTTTTGCCCTCACAAAATCCTTTTAGAGAGTTAATACTGCCAAGGTTAGAGTTACTGCTGCTAAGCAAAACTTAGTGCTGCTCAGTAATCTTAGTGAAAAATATGCTAAGTAGTTAGTACTGTTAGTTACTACTGCTAGAGTATATTACTACTGCTAGTGTAACTTAGTACTGCTAATTACTACTGCTAGTGTAACTTAGTACTGCTAGTATATGTTAGTACTGCTAGAGTAAAGTTAGTACTGCTAGAGTAAAGTTAGTACTGCTAGTGAAGATTGAAGAAAATATTCTAAGTAGTTACTACTGCTTGTACACAGTTAATGCTACTGGTGTATAAGTTACTACTGCTAGTGTTCAGAGTTAATGCTACTGGTACAAAGTTACAACTGCTGAAAGATTAAGACTGCTGAAAGAGTTTCTACTATCAAGAGATGGATAAAGACTGCTCAGAGAAAAGATAAAGACTGCTTATGTGATATGTATGAGATATTTTTGTAAAAGATACGTATAAGTTATTTGTTTAGAAGATCATGATAACTTAGGAAAATATTGTAATCCCATTAGGACTCCTTGGTGTATAAAAGAAGGTCTTAGGGTATAGAGTTTGATATCACTATCAATATCTAGAAATCGTTTTGTTTTGATATCGTTTAGCTTCAAGGTTTTGTAACCCTAATACTAGGAGAGTATTCGTATTATTTGTAATAATAATATTGGAGCTTTTATTGTTGAATTATATTGTTTTACTGTTTCATTGAAGAATTCTTCTTATATTAAAGATTAGTTCCACATAATCTTTAGTATTGTCATACAAAGTTTCTTAAACTAAGTTGTGTAGGATTTATCTTGCATAACTAAACCTTACACAAGCTAAGGAATTCAAGATCCATTCAAGTGGGATCAACAAGTGGTATCAGAGCTTGTTGAGAAGCTTTGAATAAGAAGAAACTGCTTTTATACACAAGATCTCTTTGCTAGACAAGATGGATCAAGACTCAGTACATATGGTGGCTGCATCAAAAGTGCCTATGCTCAAACCAAGTAAGTATGAGCTTTAGAGGATAAGAATAGAACAGTACATCTAGATGGTTGATTACTCTCTATGGGAAGTCATAGAGAATGGTAATGTACCTCGAGTAACAAAACTTGTTGAAGGTGTTGAGACTACAATTGCTCCTGTAACTGCTGAAGAAAACGCACAAAGGAGGTTAGAGTTGAAGGCAAGAAGCACTCTATTGATGGGCATACCTAATGAACATCAATTGAAGTTTAACTCCATCAAAGATGCCAAGTCATTGCTACAGGATGTTGAGAAGAGGTTTGGAGGGAATGCTGCTAGTAAGAAGACTCAGAGGAATTTTCTAAAGCAGCAGTATGAAAATTTTACTACATCTAGCTTAGAGGTGTTAGATCAAACCTTTGATAGGCTTCAAAAGCTTATCAGTTAATTGGAGATTCATGGTGAAAGTATCTCACAAGAAGATGTTAATTAGAAGTTCTTAAGAAGTCTATCACCAGAATAGAGCACACATACCATTGTGTGGATGAACAAGCCTGATATAGAAACATTAAGCTTGGATGATCTTTACAACAACCTAAAGATCTATGAACCAGAGGTCAAAGGGACATCAAGCTCAAGCACAAACACATAAAACGTAGCCTTTGTATCCTCAAACAGCACCAGCAGTACAAATGGAGCAGTTAATACTGCTTATGATGTTACAACTGCTAGAACTCAAGCTATTGTTGTTAACTCAACAACAATTAACAACTTGAGTGATGCTGTCATCTATGCTTTCTTTGCAAGTCAACCAACCAGTCTATAAATCAACAATGAGGACTTGTAACAAATTCATCCTGATGATTTAGAAGAAATAGATTTAAGGTAGTAGATGGCTATGCTAACAATAAGGGCAAGAAGATTCTTGAAGAAGTCTGGAAGGAAGTTTTCTCTAAATGGTACCGAGACCATTAGGTTTGATAAGTCCAAGGTAGAGTGTTACAACTGCCATAAAATGAGACACTTTACAAGGGAGTGCAGGGCTCCAAGAAACCAGGAATAGAGAGAACACAAGAAGGGTTGTGCCAGTGGAGACAACTACTTCTAATGCTTTGATCTCATGTGATGGTCTTAGTGGTTATGATTGGAGTGATCAAGCAGAAGAAGGTCCAACTAACTTTGCACTCATGGCTTACTCTTCTACAAGTTCTAACTCTGAGGTATCTACTAATTCAAACTATTTATCATCTTGTTTGGAAATATTAAAATTCCCTTAAAAACAAAAATGAAACAACAGTTAAAAGACTTAAGGACATCTAAGAAAAATTCATTACTTTATAAAAACCTGTTAGAGTCTGTAGAATCAGAGATGATGATCCCAATAAAATAGATATTAGAAATTACTGTATAATCCTAAGTGTTTTGATATAAATTCAAAACAACTATGATAGAAAACTTTGATTGTGAATATCAAGACTAGCTAATCCTAGTCCAATGATACGAAGAAAGAAATTCAATGAAAACAATAATGAGTAAGATCAATAAAAAAGAATAGTTTACCAAACATTCAGCCTCAATAAGATACAACACTCTATTAGTTAGTTAGGGTTTACAACCTTGAAGCTACGAATAGATTGACAGAACAATGAAAAGATATCAATCTCTATGCCCTAGGACCTCCTTTTATACACCAAGGAGTCCTAACTGGCTTACAATATTTTCCTAAGTTATCATGATCTTCTAAACAAATAACTTATACGTATCTTTTACAAAAATATCTCATACATATCACATAAGCAATCTTTATCTTTAATCAATCTTTATCCATTAGCAGTTGTAACTCTGTCAGCAGTTGTAACTTTGTACCAGCAGCATTAACTCTGAAACAAGCAGCAGTACACTTATACACCAACAACTTAATATGTAAAAGTTGTAGTAATCTACTTAGAAATATTTTCTTCATTCTCCACCAGCAGTATCAACTTTAAACTCGTTATCAGTAACAACTTTACTCTACGTAACTAACTTGAATCTAGCAGTTACAACATATACTAAGCATTCTAAAGTTACACTAGCAGTACTAAGTTTATACTGGCAGTACTAACTACTTAGAATATTTTTCACAATCTTTGTGCTAGTAGTAGTAACACAAACCTTTTCTTCTTGAGCAACACTAACTTTGATAAGAGCAACAGTAATTTCAAACAACCTTATGAAGCTTTTCATCCCAACAATCCTCTCCTAAACTTGATATTTATCTTCAAAATCATCAAGTTTCTTCATTAAAATTCTTCACCATCACCAAGAGGATGCTTTCAAACACTTTCAGGATTCTTGAGCTGTTTTGTGATGAGCTTAAAAAGCTGATAACACATTTCATTCCAATGATCAGCTTGAAGCTTCTTGTTAAGCATGCCTGTGATTTTTGCAGCTGAAATGGTGAAGTGGGATTAAAATTTCCCTCTAACCACATACAGAAAATCATAGATTGCAACCTCAGAAAGTGTGCTCCACAAGAATTAAATAGCTTCCATATCAACACTTTTTCATTTTGTAGAGTCCTCCACATTAGACTTTCTACATCAGGTTCAAACATTGTCATTAGATCCCCCCATAACACTCTCTCATAGCCCTCCTCTGGCCTTGTTGACCATGCTTAGCTTTCACCAGTTTCCACAATGTTTCCAAATCTTCTCTGTCAAAATTCCAAAGCATATGAATAAAACCTTTTAGAAATTCCATCAGCTCTTATAATCTAAAATTGGCTGATTTTTCCTTTTTTGATTATCTTCCAGTCAACAATGAATGGAGGCTTAGTGGCCAAAGGAATAGCATTAATTGCTACTTTCTCTTCATCAGGAACAATGTTCATAAGTTCTTTCATCCTAGCTTCTTCCTGATCATCATCCACTTTAGCATCATCTATCTTTTGCTTCTTAGCTACTTTTTGTTCTAGCTTTGTGCCTGCTCTCTTAGTACTATCCTCTGCTCTCTTTTTACTACCTTAAACCAACTCTATTTTGTAGTCAATAAAAGTGTTAACTCTTTTGAAAGCTTTGTCAACATGTCCTTGATAACTTTAAACTTGAAGCCCTTCAACTATTCAGAGTGTATCCTTCCATGTTTTTCAGATAGTTACAATATAGCTTTCTTTGTTGAGCTTGAGTTGGTGGTTTGTTCCTCTTTTCTCTTGCTCTCATTTCTGCAAAGTGTTTCTTTATAGCTTCTAAGAGTTGTACAAACAACTTTGACTTTTCTCAATCACTCAACAGCTCTTGTTCTTGCATCTTGTAATTTGTTGAGACCCATTTATAGTTCAACATCCATCATATACTTGTAATGTTATCCTATGATTCAATAAAAGCTATGTCGCTTCTCTTCCTTATCCTTGCAGCTCTCTTGTTTCTTCTTCTAATTCAGCTTGTAATTGAGCTTAAAGATTTAGAGCAACCTCTTGATAATACATAATTTGATCCTTCTTCTTCAAAGGCTTCTTAGACTCAATCATTTTTGCCTTGCCATTGTCCTGTGAAGGTTTTGATGTAGCTGGTGTTGTTGTTGTAGTTGTTGTTGTAAATTCGCTTGGCTCTTGAATCATAACCCCTCTAACTTTGGGTTTTACAGCTTTGATCTCTATTAAAGTCTGAGCCAGGGTCAATTCATTAATAGTTGTTGTTGTAGCACTTTCAGTAGTAACTTCAGCGGTACTAACTACCTTTTTAACCTCAATTTCCTACTCATCTAAAATACCTATATCAAACATTAGGTTATCATCATTCCTCTCCTAAGTCTCATCAATCAATGTAACCTCTACATCAGCATCAATATCAACTATTTCCTCCCTATTTGGATGCATCCTCCTGATCACCCAAACTAGCTTCATTAGTGGATTCTACCCTTCTAGTTGAATCAACCTTTCTTAACCTTTTGAGCCTTGGAGTTCTTAACTTATTCCTCATCTCTAGCTTCTTGACCTTCTTCTTTAGACTAGCAATTTCACTATCTTAAGCAGTCTTGGCCTTCTCCAAATTAAGAACCTTCTTTTTTAAGTTGGTACATAAGTCCATCAATTCAATAAGTCTCAGTCTATCCTCACCACTGAGTAGTGGATCATTGGAAGTTGTAGGTACATTTTCATTTGGTACATTATCAGTAGAACTACTAGCCTGAGGAACCTCAGTGTTCTTTTTCTTGGACTTCCTAGATTTTTGCTTCCTCTGAGGTTGGAATGATGATGGTTAAGTAATGATGGGTGTGTGATAGGGATCATTGGTAATTCTGAACTTCAACCCATTTCTTCATGAGCTTGAACCATCACAGTTTGAAATAAAGAGGTAACTCTTCTAGAAAAACCTTTCCCTTCCCTCTTCATGTTCCCAAATATCTTCTTAGTATGAGAGGGGGTAACATAAATCCTTTTATGATGTGACATATCCCCAACTTGTTTATTCACAAATACTTGTACGAATCTTGGATACATCCAGAATTTTACCATACTATCAACATTCTTCACCATATTATCAAAGATATACTTGGAAAAGTTAAATTTTTGGTTTGTGGCTAAGCAAATTATTGCAGAGGCCATAGTTCTACTAAATTCGTTCCATGCAGTAGTCTTAGCACTTAGGCATTGCAAAATTGTATGAATTAAAAACTTCCATTGAGGAGAAAAGAATGCCTTGTAAAATGTAAGCTTTTAAGAAAGTTTTTCATACCCTGTGAGTGTAAGTTGTTCAAAAATTGTAGCATTTGGCAGACAATCAACACCATTAGCATCTTCCAGTTGAAGATCTCTCCTTATTGTGGATTCAGTTATAAACACCTTCTTCTTATCCACTAGGGCTTGTAATTGTACTTCCCCATTAACCATTTTTGCTTTGACAGTATCCCAAAACTGTTTAACACATGAACAATAGATTGTAGGATTGACGGTTAAAGCATGTTTGATAGGGTTTGCATTCAAAAAATCAACTATCTCCTTAAACCCTTCACTTTCAGTAGGTTTCTCCAAAAATGCAACTAAATTGTGTGTATGAGCAAACTTTAGATCCGACATTGTGTTGGGTTTTGATTAAGAATGGTGAAATTGAGTTAGGGTTTATGATTAGAGAGTATATGAAAGATTAAAATCTATTAAATGAGTGATTAAAACCCTTAATCGAAGTATTTATGAAAATACCCTGAATAGCATTAACGTTCACCAGCAGTTGTAAGTTTATGCCTAACAGCATTAACTTTCAACAGCAGTTGTAAGTTTATGCCTAACAGCATTAACTTATACCAATAGTAGTAAGTTTATGCCTAACAGCATTAACTTATACCAATTGTAGTAAGTTTATGCCTAGCAATATTAACTTTGAATCACCAGCATTAACTCCAATTCCATTCTAATCAGCTTTTCCATCATCAAATTAACATTTTAGCTTACAAAATCTCTCTGTCTGTTTTTGATTTCTCTTAATTCTTTTTACTCACAATTCTCTCTGTCTGTTTTTGATTTCTCTTAATTCTTTTAGCTCACAATTCTCTCCGTCTGTTTTTATTTCACACATCTCTCTTTCTATTTTTTAGCTCACTATATCTCTCAATTCTTTTTCTCACCAATTCACTCTATCTGTTTTTATTTTTACACATCTCTCTTTCTATTTTTTAGCTCACTATATCTCTCAATTCTTTTTCTCACCAATTCACTCTATCTATTTTTATTTTCACACATCTTCAAAATCCAATTTACCAGTTCTTATTTTACCTTTCTTAGTAATTTTCCCTCCTTTGGAATTACCTCCAAAGGCAACAAATCCTCCATCAATTTCTTCATAATCTGTAAGATAGGATATGTTTCCTGTCATGTGCCTAGAGAATCCACTGTCAATCACTCTTTTATTCTTCAAATCTTACTGTAGATTGCCCTGCACATACATGGTATGGAAGAAATTTGTTTTCTTTTGGGGACCCAAAGCCATTACTGACTTTTGATCTCTGCCTTGGCATACAGTAAGTCAAATTCTTGGTAAAGGAAATGATACACCATTGTTTTCTGAGACATGGTCCTAAAGACCTTGTGTTTATTTGGTCTCCAAACCTAACATGCTGAGGCCTTAACAGCATTTCCCTTGTTTCCATTAACATCACTAATAACTGCTTTTGGCCTAGCAGTATTAACCCTTGTTCCCTTAACAGTATTAACCCTTTTAGTGAAATTACTGTTATTAGCTGCTGTTATTTTGTTAAAAGGCCTTCTAGTAGTTGAATATGCATTATTAATAATATTTTTCATAGGTCCTGCATTATCACTGTTGTTCTATGATATGAACATATTAACTATTCTAACAGCATTTAACTAAATAGATCTAGGACCTAGTTTAAGAACGTTCTGAAACATGTTCCTTTTGGACATGAGTTAATTTTAGAGAATTCTATTTGTTTCACTGGTGCCATTGAATATTTTCCAAACTGGTTTTGCAAATCTTCATTATTATACCAGTATTGCAAACATTTCAAAATGATCAAAACAACCACACCATGAAAAGCTTTGTTGAACTTCTCAAAATCACTCCCTAACTTTTGAGACATCTGTTGGTTCTATTCCTACTTGTTCCCTCTAGACTAGTGTGTGTTGCCTATTTTATCACTAATGTTATTCCTAGGAGATTTGACTTGCTCAGCTAGACTTAACAAAAGTTTATCTAGCAAAACTAGTTATTAAACATCTAACTGGGTTTTTAACCTTAGGCACATTTTCTTCATCACTATCAGATACCCAATCCTCAATAATTAGGGCTCCATTTTCTTTCTTAGCAGTCTCAGGTTCATTAGTCTCAACAGTAGGCTTTTTAACTACAGACTCACTAACAGACTCATTCACATCAACAAAATCATCTAGACTAGGATAAACTAAATCAGATTTTGGTGGCATAAAATTCCCAGTATAGGGAGGTGGGACAACATTATACCCTAATCCTGTTTACACTTATCCATTAATCTGTCTCCTCTAGAATTTTAACAATAGTTTTTTGTGATGAATTTATTCAAGTTTTTTGTACTGTAAGTTGAACCTTATTCTTTTTCTTTGTAGCCACTCTAACTTCTTTATTAAGATTGTAATATTTAAATCGTCTTAAATAGATTTCCATGTTTTTTAAGAGTTTATGATCTTCCTCATACACATACTCATTTTTCTTAAAGACTAACTGATAGAACTAAAACACGTAATAGTTCTTGGATCGTTTATAGCTCGAGGTTGTTTAGACCCCATCATCTAGGATCAGTAAAAAAAAGACATATAACCATGAAGTGGAATAAGAACAAACAAAGTAATCATAACATGGTTTTATCTGTCTACACTCCCAAGCCATAAATATTTGAACATATAATATGGTTACATCAATGAACTGTAATAAGATCAAGTTACCTTGACCTTGAGGCTAATACTACATATGGCGTCTACATTCTCACGCCTGGAATACACACACACACATTTAGGTACACTATGGAACTCACGACTTGTACACCTAAACCTAATAACCTGTATCTCTTTATATAAATAGAGATACTAGGTTTTAACAAAGAGAAAATTAGGGAAACAACTAAATCCTCTAACTTCTATAATAATCTTTGTAATTCTTACATCATTGAAGAATTCCTCCTTTGTCTTAAGTCCTTTCAACTTTTCATATGGTTTGGCTAATCACTCAAATATAATTCCCAACAAGTTCTTAGCCATATGCACACACGAATGCAACTCTTGGGCATGAACTGTTAACGGAGTATCAAGTATTTACCAAGACATCTTTCGCAAAAAGGACAAAGGATGGACCGTACATCGCACCAAGTGATACAACAAGAAGGAAAAAGGTCGAACTTAAAGACCACCAGCTTAAAACAAAAGTGATCCCGCGAGACAGACCCATCATTTTAATTGTTTGTTGCACCAGTCTGTCTTCCCAAACACACTATACGGCGTATTGAACCCCTCTGGATACGGCGTATAGAGATGTCTGGACGTTATCAGTTTCTAAAAAATAATATTTAATTTCCAGTAATTTAGTTGTTTTTACAGGAACCATGTGGTGTATCCTAAGGTTTGGGATACAGTGTATTGATCCTTGTACAGACGGGTGATTAAATAATTTCTTGGAACCATTATAGTGAGATAAAAATTGCACTTGTCTTCTAATCTATTATGCAGGACCTTGTTGAAACTATGATATGGTATATTCTGAAGAGGACATGTGTTGAACGTAACCGGCATTCCTAAAGCCCCTATTCCAACACAACTTTTTTGCTCATGACACTCATTTGGAGTAAATTGTCACGAGCAAAACATCAGGGAGTTTTCCGTTCTAATTCTATTTCCTTTATTATTTAATGATTATTATCTATACAACAAGGAAGTTGTATAATTTAAGTGAGGGGGTAGAGAATTAGAACGTACTTGTCTTTTTTACAAAATTACATGCTACAGCATTAAAGTGCTTAAAAAATAGGCCAAATTTAAAAAAAATTTAGCATGACTTTGGTAAAAATCACTAGTTACATTACCTAGCGCACAATAACCCTTGATGCATATTGTGAGAATTAAGCCTATTCCATTTCTAATTGTTTACCTAAAAATTCCACAAAAATTTAAGTTTGCCGTGATTAGTGGACCTTTAAGAACTTTGCTGCTGGTATAATCACACCGAGACCACAAAAGAATTAAGTACTATGTATTTAGTATGGAGGAACATGTTCAACTGATAAATTTCTAGGATTAAACCAAAAATAGCCTACAAGTCGTAAAAAGTAACTAACTAACAGCAACAAACGGTTAGTTAACTCTCGTGTAACCCATTGTTTACTTCTCTTTTTTAGAGTAAGATTCCCTAGAACAAACCTGTTGAGCCCATTCCTTTCTTTTCTACACCATATTGTATGTTTTCGTTACAAACACCTTTATCAACCGTACCTACCGTGTAGAATTAGGTTATTTTAATCAATGTTGCAATTGCTTTTTCTTGTAAAGTTTTGTATTTCCCTGTGTCAAAGTGAAATTTTTTTTTATCTTCTGTACTGGTCCCGGAAATTGCACAATGCAATGGGAAAAATGATTTAGCTCGTAAGTTTCACTATCTTTTCGAGATTATGAATCATGGTCCGAAGAAGAAGTGTTTACAAGAAAAAAATTATCTTAATAATTATGATAGTGAAGACGGGGAATAAAAACGTGAGATTTATGATGGTATTACAAAAAAAAGATAAGGAATGAAAATAGTCGGTTCAAAAGAAATTTTTTAATACCGAGAAATACACTTGTAATGATCGGATTTATTCTGAGATTACTAATAACAAAAATCAAACGAGTAAAGTCCATGTAAAAAAATTGGCGATAATCCCCACGTTATTATGTAAAAGTATGTAAAGAGCGGATGTAAGGGAAGTTAGAGCCGATATGGAACGCCAACTGTAGTTGAATTAGTCATTTCTTGAACCGAGGCGATTGGTTCTATATGATTGTTGAGTCTTTGTCCAATGGAACAGTCAGGAGGAAAATTTACTACAACCGTACCTTATTTGTTGGCTTAAATCTATTTTTTTCTTAATTTTTTGTTAACAGACCCAATTACTTCCCTTTCTAAGCAACTAACCTTATATGTCTAACTCGAACAGAGCTTGTTCGAGCATGGCATGTCTAGTTCCAATCGTCGGCCTATGTATGCATGACTCAGCTTCCTTGTTGGATGCCGAAAAATTTAGAATGAAAGTTAGAAGTTCCCTACCCATACCAATTCTTCACCAAAACCGCTTGGTAAACACGAACAGATGTGAACAGATTGTATGTGATCTATTCTGTTGTTACGGCCGTGGTAAAACGTATACACTTCCGTTTGTTTTGTGAGGTACTTATGTGAAAGATTGTTGTAATGATGCCAACCCTAACTTCAAAACCTCATTATCTTTTGACTTGTTTCCCTTATCTTATTATGGTAAGATGTGTATCCCTTGGCCACGCCTATGAAAACGAATCTAATCAACGGACTGAGCATTGATCATACCAATACAAATGTTCCACCCTAGATTTAATCGAGTGATTTTCTGTGTTTTCCATTTCCATATATCGTGAAGGGTCAGCTTGAACTGATGCTATAAACTGAAATCCCTCAACTTTCGGTTGGGATACATTTACAAAAACTGGAAAACTTTGTTCTAAGGTCCTACTATGAGACAAGTAGATTCAAAGTGGGGGCTATTTGATGACATCAAATAACTTCACTTTATTATATCATTTATCCATTGATTTTCGCCACTTTTATATAATTATTGCATTATTTGGTACTTAATTGCTTTAGAGTTGATAAATGCAGTAATTCAGGAGTGTTTTGTGAAGACAAGCTAAAAGGCGCATAATTTAGAGCTAAAATGAAGATATTTGAAGAATACTGATTTCTAACCAATACGCCGTATCCAACAAAAGAGATACAGCGTATCCGCTCCAAGACTTCACAAGAAAACGTGTTTGACCAATTCCCAATATGGCGTATCCCTTCTGTCTACATACGTCGTATCTATGAAGATAACTATTCGAAGATACAGTAAATCAAGTAAATTAGGAATGATATCACTAATTAATTGTGAACGTAGCGCGTACTCCAAGGAATCCAGCCCAATATGTCGTATCGACCTTGCCAGATACGGTGTATCGAGTCTTTTTCAGACACTATAAATAGAAAACACAAAAGCGAATTTTTTCAGTGTGTAATAACAAATATCTTTATACCATACTTCCTAACAAGATCGAATTACAGAGAGAATGATTAGCCACCTAAGGTCAAGCATTGATCAAATCCATAGAAGACCATCGTGTAGATATTTACTACTTAATCGTTTGATTTCATTTTATGATTACGCTTGTATCATTACAATGGTTTGTGGGCTCATACCCCAGTATTACCTCTTAATGAAGAAGTCCAATTTTTGGTTGTTTTTAAAATCGATTTTCTTAAATTTACGCTGATTGTTAAATTATGTTATCCAGGCCCCATATTGTTATAGTGTTTGAATATGCGACCTATCAATTCAACTGGATCGAGTAATACGGACCCAAGTAATCCTAGATTACGGGATAGACTCCCAAATCTGTTTTCATATTACTGACCAATTAGGATCTACAAATAACTATCTACTTTGTCCTTTGAATTATGACCTTAGTTGGACCGGTAGGTGACCCGTTTATGTTTCAGCAATCATGCTCTTAATTAACTGATAAATATTTGAATAGTAAACTACCAGTATATGAGACACCGTCAAACAATAAGTGGGTAAAGTCTCATTGGGCTAAGGTTTTAACAGGAACACCATTGCTTTGATTCCCTAAGATAGATTATAAATTTAAAGCAAAAGGTATGCTTTATGCGGATCCGTTAATTATGAACAAGAATGATCGTGTCTAGGTCTTAGGATGATGTCCAGCCTAAGCCTTAAGAATGATATGCCGCTTTGAGATAAGTAAATCATTAGCATCTTAAAAACAAAACAACCAGCATTGAACCGAATTAAATATGGCTAATATAGTTTTTTTTCTATCCATATGGCTTGTACCACTTTCCTTCTTCCTACTGTCTAAATTACTTTTCTCTTTGTGTTTATTGTCTATTGAATTGATATTTGTTTCCCCAACACCATACCTGTGAGATTCCGGTTGCACCAGAGGTGGGGGCGGCTACAGTTTCCTCACCTGCCGGGGTGCTCGAGCTTGATACTCACTCATCGTCAGAGGTTGATCCATCGAAGAGTTCACCACCTCCCGTATCTATAGCACTTATGGTTTTGCCTTTTCTGTGTTCAGACGATTCAAAGTCAGATACTAAGATACCCGAGAGGCATGTATCACCTACTACTTGTATTCCAGATATCCCTACTACTCTCATTTTACCCGCACCATCTACTGTTGTTACACCATCATCTGACTATCCACTTACACATGTTGTTGCCCCACCCGGGATTCGTCGACGATGAGCTATTCTTATCCGACCTGGGGAGGACATTCCTATTAGTCGACTTTACTGTACTCATCCTGGTGGGCCATATAGGGCATTGACCGCGAGGAAGTCGGTTAGACCTTTACCTTTTCATCGTTTAGCATTGAGGTACACATCACATCACTTGGATTATTTTACTTCTGGATCATCATCGAGTCATTCATTTTCAGATCATTCATCATCTGGGCATTCTATTTTGGGTCATTCCTTATCCGGACATACACCACCAGACACCGCCGATGCGGATTCATCTACACCACCGAGATTTTTTCATCCATTACTTGCTCGGACTCCACGGTGTAACGAGGTCTATCTCTGTTGGAGGTCTGCCCCATTATCTACTATGTATCCACCGATGACATCTGAGTCATCAGTTGGGGATTCTTCTTCCAAGTCATCTACTGGACCATCTCGCAAGAGATGTAGGTCCCCTGCTGCTACCGTGACTTTATCTATTCGTGCTATGAGAGCTTTAGTTCCTTCTCATGCTGATCTCTTCCCACCTCGCAAGAGGTTTAGGGATTCTAATTCACCAGAGGATAGTGTTGAGGAAGACATTGATACGGATGTGTTAGAGGACATTGAGACAAGACAAAGAGGGTTAGAGTCAAGGAGTTTGATTGCTGGTGGAGAGAGAGCTAACTTACTTGAGCAAGTTGCATTCTTGGAGAGGAGAAACGTGAGACTTCGAGGCACCATGATGATGGAGAGAGCGAGAGCCGATAGGTTTTAGCGACGCGTGAGATTTATGAAGAGTGAGCTTAGGCAGATTCGTAGGTTCCGCTACTATGACATGATGCGATTTAGGAGATTGGAGATATTCGTTGTGAGGCATTCAGGTTTTCATCTATGATGTTGTGTATGGACTTTAGACTAATAGTAGAACCAGCTGTTTTAGGTTTTCATCATGATGTTTTTGTGTATGGACTTCTGGACTAATAGTTAGAAACTAGTTTGTTAGTAGTTTTTAGCGTAAATTGAGTTCCCCATTATGGAATTTGAATGTTAACCGTACTATATTGCTTTATTCATGTTATGAAAATGCTTGTTTTCGATTCTCATCGAGTATTCATCTCTTACTGTGATTTACTTGTTCTAGCAAAACATGGTTCTATTGTTTTTTTCTTTATAATTGAGATACGAGATTAGGACATGTGTGTGATTTACCATTTGGGCTCATTATAGAGGGGCTTTTAATGTGTTGCAATCAGTTGACACTATAAATGCGAAATGTTGGATTATTCTCACCCATTGAATTGTGCTAGGTCGGTTGGATTCTCTTAATAATGTCAAGTGTGCTGACCGAATGTGTGCGCAGCATGCTGTCTACAGTTGATTTCCTAAAGCTTAAGATGCTTTACGGCTGTTCGTTCTGGATTTGTCTCTTTCAGTCCTTTTGTTTGTGATGTCGCGTTGAGTTTATCGCTGTCACGAACCTATTCCCATTCGGTGAATATTGTTCACGAACTTGGACGTTCAGTTGAAATGTTAGCCATTGGTCTCAATTGTGATATTAATCTCATTCGATGTGCAGTGACGTACCAGCGTTGTGGTATCGAAAGCGAACATATTACTCAATGATATTACGTTTCAGTCGCTGGAAGGATATCTTGAACGCTCAACTCATGGTCTAGCGTTTACAAACGCTGAGCTTTCTCTATCGTTCGCTTTGTGATAGGCGACGTTCACCGAACCAGCCAGAAGCTTTTTTTGACGATCGGCCCTTTTTTCCCCAAATTGCCTTTTGCTGCAGTCATGTTATGTGATTTGTTGAATGAGCTTGTAGAGGTGATCTTTTGGAAAGTCCCTTGTAAGCACATTAATGGGAAATGTGCCAAAAGACCGGACAAGCCTAGCATCGTATTATATCGTTTCTTCTACGTTGTCACTGGAGGTCTCATGGCAGTACGAGGCCTTTCTGGTCCAAGAAGGACACCTCCCTTAGGGGTAGTTTTTTTCCGCAGACAAGCGATAATGGATATTGGTTTAGAATGGAAAATGGTGGAGTGATGGAAAATGGTGGAGATGGAAATGTGAGGGCATCCCATGTGGTTCCAAGCTCAAATGGTCCGTTGAATGGATCAATCGATATCTGAAGAATGGTTGCAATCCATTTTCCTTTCCCCTACAGTACAATATCTGATTCGGAGTAATGGAATTGCATTGACCATGATGAAGAATTATCGCAGGTAGTCATATGCTAGGCCCTATCGAGCATTAGCCCTGTTTGAGAAGGGCGGGTATGAGAACGCAGGGAGCTCAGCATTGAACCTTATCATTAGAGACCTATATCATGATACTACCTGGACATGTTGATTATTGTATTAGGATAAAGTTTGGATCGGGTACAATGATTAGTGATTGTATGTTAAAAGTGTGATTGTTTGTTTTGATTAGGTGATATGTTGTTTGATTGTGATTTGGTTTGGTTGAAATAAAGTAATGTAATGATGATAGTGGTTAATGAAACATTATAGGCAAAAACGCAACGTGTAAGAAAAGCCTAGGCTAAAAGAACGCAATTGACGAAAATGTAATTTTGCCTGAGTAACTTCTTATCAAAACGTCATACGGACTCAAGACAAAACGCAAATGAAGTATTGAGCAAAAGCGAGATCGAAATAGAGTGATGTTGAAGCACAAAAACGCAGTGATAAGCTTTGAACGCCAATACGATATATTGAGGTCATTTGAAGCAAAACCGCCCAGGAAAGGTAACTATGAAGCAACAACGCACATGACGGTATTGAAGCAAAACGCAAATGATAGGTTCTGAAAAGCAAAAACGCAGTGAGAATCTTCTAATGCAGGCAAAAACGCAACCTTCTATAACTCATTACACAGTGTCCAAATAACTGCAAAATATGCCCCTCCCAAATACGACAAAACTCATAGTACTTGATTGTACGATACAAAACGACAAAACGCGCAGTTGTTACTATTTGTGGCATTAAACGCAAGGAATTGAATCGTCTCAAGAGCAGCGGCCAATACGCTCATAGGTCTGTTAAAAATAAATACAAACTTTTTATACTTAAAAACGCCTTAAAAATCACCATATTTGAGTCTTTTCCTTGCTACTGAGTTTTTCTTTTTGCTAAACTTGATCCAACCGTTTGAAGGCGTTACGATACTACAACTATATGAAACACTACTTAAGGTCAACCAAACGTGTGAGAATCAAAGAGTGTCAAGAATAAGACCATAAACCTTCAAAAACCAAACTTTTGATCTAAACTAACCAAGAAAATGCACACACAATCTAGCTAATCATCCCATGGGCTCTGATACCAATTGTAGTATATTGGATATCATAACACAAGCCTAGGATTAATGTTTGGTCAAATTGTCTAGAGAGAGAAAGTAGGAGTTCTAGAGAGAGAAAATCACTTAGTGTATGTTTGTGATAAAATGAACATCCAACCCCTTCCCATGGCTAGAAAGGGGTATTTATACAAGATATTGGTGCCCCTAAATGGGCCATGGAGTGGGCTAACAAGTGGGTAAAGACCCGGCCCAACACCATAAGTCGTACGGTAAATAAACGATTAAAACTAAGACTACGAGCTAATCTATGCTAGATATAACACGGGGTGACCGAGTCTTTTATATGGTTTTTCATAATCCTAACATTCTACAATCTTATCTTTTTTACTCGAACCTACTGATTTTATTTGTTTGGGTCTCCTACTATAGACTTTAATCTCTGGTTTTGGTGTTTCAACTGACTTAGAAGTGGTTTCCTTAAGATGCACTATTTTCTTGGGAGTGATCCTAGTTAAAGGGCACGAGTTACCAACTATAGTGAAAAATCTTCCTGTTGGTTTCCACTTATATCCTACATCAGTGAACACTTTACCCGTAGGTTTCCAAACTTTTCTCATTTTATTTCTTTTAGATTTAGATTTCGAACGCACATTCACATCATTCACAAAATCAATAAGACACATATCATGATTAGCATCAAACAAACATTTGTTACAGATAGCACAAATAGATTCAAACTTAGCATTTCTCACAGAATGCTTAACAAGTGCATTACTGATAGGTTCAGAAACAGAATTCGTCTTATTCAAACTAGATTTAACTTTCCTAGAGTGGTCTTCTACTTTATTCTTCTGATTGCTACTTGGTGGTCGTGTGATCCTATTGTTCTTTGTATTGCCTGAAGGCTTTGATCCGCTAGCACTAGTAGTAGGTTTTACTCCTGTAGAAGTCAACAAAGGCTTGTTAGAATCTTTGGTTTTAAGAGAATCAGTCTGCTTGGGAATATTGTTTGATGATGTGACAGGTTTAGCAAATCTAACTCTTTTGTCCTTATTTATCGGTGTGACAACAACTAACTTCCCACTAGGTTTTGGTGAACTAGGGCATGTCTGAGAGACATAGACTAACAATTCCTGAACATGTTTTGTAAACATGCAAGCAGATTCTAATAGAGGTTCACTAGGATTCTGTGTTCTAGCGCTTTCTACAAATCCATGAAGAGTGTTAGTATATTCTATAGTCTTCTCAATGTAAACCTCATGAGCATCCCTATTGTTCTTAAGCCTAGGAGAAATAGGTTCTATGTCAAGCTTGAACATTCCTGGAGCAATAGTGGCATTAGGTTTTGAAACCGCAGTATTGACAACATTTTTCCCTTTAAGTTTCCTTAATTCATTTTTTAATGTTGTAATAGCAAAAACCTTTTCTTGAAGTTGAGCATTTAAATCTTGAGAATAGGTGTGTATTAGATGAGGGTAAGTGATGGAAAGGGTCTCGCCTTCTAATGCCTACTGAATAAACATTCCTGGGAGGTACTTGGTGATGCCCATAGAAAGGTCGGGGATCATGTTTGAAAGTGCTGGGTGCTTGGTCGCCTGAGATACCTACTAACTTCCGGGGTTGATAAAGGATTGGGCCAGAAAATATGGGTTCGTATGTATAGACACAGGGGTTGTCGGAGGTTTATGATTTTGTCATTGGACCTAGTTAGGGTTTTGGACCAATTGTGAACTTGTAAATTAGAAGTGATAGGGTATAGGGAATTATGCTAGGATTTGTGATTAAAAGGTTAATGTACGGTAATTAGTTTAGGATTGAGATTAGGTCTTAGGTTAAGTGATATGATATTAAGGGACTTAAGTTTTAGGTTTAAGAAGGTTAGTGGTGTTAGTTTTTAGTGTGATTAAGTGAAAATTTAGGGTGATTTAGAGGTGTTTGAATACCTTTTAGAGTTTAGGGTTTTGAGATTGGTAGCAATCTCGACGCATTTCGTGTTTAAGATGAATATAGAGGGTTCCTAATGTTATGAGGGTTTAAAGGTTTAGTAATCAGGTAAGTCACTGCATTATAGTTCTTGTGGCTGTTTACATTAGTGTTAGAACTGAGTCCTATAGTCGGCTTGTAAAGTTTGGCGCATACAAACTTGGTTTAGAGCATCTTAAATGACCTAATTTATAGGAGATATTATTTTCGTAGGCATTATATTGACTTGTACATTAAGCTAAATAAGAGTAATGGTATACTGGTTATCTATTGACCTGGACGGGAAAATATCTACGAACTAAATTGTTCAAATATGTGCATTTTAAATAGCTTTGTCTATCATATGTTTGAAGCTTTGACAACATTCAAGTGGCCGTAGATTAGTGCACTTGGTATCTGAGAATTGTACATATAAATTAGGGTTTTGATGGGATAAACATGGTTAACCTTGTAAGACTATAGCTTGGTTTTGGGCGTATTGACAACTAAACGTTTTGAAAAGTTAGTAAAATGGATAATGTACTTGGTGAAGATTGAAAGATTAGTTAATATTTAGACTATTAGAGGCATCACCATATATTCTTGCGAGGTTAGCTTTTACTTACTATGACTATAAAAAAGAATTAGATATAGGGAGTGGCATTGTCTCTAAGAGTTGTTTGTGATATCATTGCGTGAGGGCGACGTTCGTTTTTACTTTAGAGAAGCAGATGCAGTTGTTATCTGAGGTGTTTGGTAATGAGGAGTAAATGGCAAGAAGACAAAAAATTTCCAGCCTACTGTATAAAAAGTGTTGACATATAATTTAGTAAATGGATATTTATGATGAAAATTTCAGGTGATTGTTATTTTCACGCTCCTGAAAGCTGAGGATTTAGTATCGAAATGATAGGAGTGAAGTAAAAGTCAAGTTCAGAGAGAAATTACGGTTTTATTATGAGGGTAATGAAGTGAAGTAAAAATGATATTAAGATATAGACTTGACATATTAGGATGTTTATATGATATAAACATAGATATAGATGGCATTGATAGAGGTTGCGTGAGCTCGTTTACTTTAGAGATGCAAGTTACGTTGCATAATGAGATAAAGCAAAAACTTTCCCTGTATAAAAGGTGACATCTAATTTAGTAGATGGATATTATATTGATGAAAATTTCAGGTTGTTATAGTCCCCCAACCTTATAGAAATCTCGTCCCGAGATTTAGTCGAATGATAGAGTGTAAAAGTTCAGAGATTCATTCATATGAGGGTAATATTGACAATGATTTCATGAAGGGATTTGTTCGTACAAACGGTTTACAGATTGAAAGAATGTTGTTCATACAAATGCTGTATACTTAAGCCTACTCATTTATAATTTGTCACTTACAAAAAGAGGCGTCCTAATTCATTTCAATAAGACGATTATTAAGCATAAAACATGATATCAAAATGATAATGTGTAGAAGATGATTTGATTTTTCAAAATCATAAGAAGCAACGGGAAGAATAATGAGACATTAATTGCACGGATGCCCATATTATCAGTCGAGGATCTTTGTTGTTGCATAAGTGTTTCAAAGGTATGAGGCGAGTATTTAGAGGTGAATATAATAGAACTAATGGGATTGACAAACGATGTCAAGTTTTGATATCATCAGACATCAAGTGTAACGGAATTACCACTTTATTATTCCATGAATAACTTTATCTTACATATCTTACATCATCAAAACTTTACGAGTTTTGACACTTATGCTACGTGTCTCGTGGTAGGATTCTAGATAAAAGTAATAAATGACAAGGATAGTAGCTTGGTATTTGGGGTTTTTAAACTTATGAAGTGGGTTTCAGAAGGTCCTTTATATATAACTGGTGGCGAATCTTGAATATCCTCGAGAGTTGTTTCTAGGTTAGAAATCCTAAAGCGAGCAAACGCAATCTTATCTCTTAGTAAGTAGGCTCCCATGTGGCCCTGTTGTTTGCTTTTGAGCATTGATTTGCATAACACCCTTTCTCTCCACAGGCATTACAAGTTATGGATATTAGTTGTAGGTTGTTTCTAGTGGCTGGTCCTTTGTTTCTGTAGTTCCTGGTCAGATGACCTACCTTGTTGCAAGTCTGACACCTGACAGTGCAAGGTCCTATGTGATGTAGGGTGCATCTTTTACACAAGGGACAGTTTCCAGTATACCTATTATTAGCAGTATAAGCCCTGAAGGTTTCTTGCCTCTTACTGCTGTTGGTGGTGATCATTGTTACGGTTGTTATTATTGCGGTTATCTTGGTAGTTGTTGTTGTTGCGTTTGTTGGAGTGGTTATTGTTGTTGCAATCATTGGGGTAGTTGTTGTTGCCGGTGGTGTTTCTTTAATCATCAAACTTTCGTTTGTGATCATTGGTTCCTTGCTCAGAATTGTGTTTTGTTACTTGATCCATTAACCTCTGGGTTATGGTAATGACTTCCTCCAAAGTTTGAGGCTTTGAGGCGGTAACATTTCCTTCAATACTTCTGGGTAATCCTCTGATAAAAGCTTCCAGGAGTTTCTCGATGTTTGGTACCATGTTTGGGCATAAGACTGCTAATTCTTGGAATCTTCTAATGTAAGTTTTAAGATCATTTCCTTTTACAGTCAGAATGTAAAGTTCATCTTCCATTTTTCTGACTTCAGTTCGAGGATAATACTTGTTTGTTAAGAGCCTTCTCAACTCAGTCCAAGTGATCCTATTGGCTCGATCTATTCTAATGGGTTGGGCGTATGCATTCCACCAGGACAAGGCGTCATCAGTCAGGGTACCGGTAGCAAATGTTACTTTATTTTCTTTGGCACATTTGCTACAAGAGAATACTGATTCGGTTCGTTTAAACCAGCGAATGAGGCCAACTGCTCCTTCTGTACCATTAAAGTAGAAAGGTTAACAGCTTATGAACTCTTTATAGCTTCCCGTTTTTACTACAGGAGTTCCAGTAGGTCCGGTATTCCTGTTGGGATTACTAGTACTTGCCATTGTTGCAGCTTGTGCTTCCAGAGCCGCGGGGACACTGTCAGTAACTAGTTTCTTAATGACAGCCTGAGTCATGGCTGGTGCTTCGGATGTTGACATCCTTTTGGGAGGCATTCTATTAACATAAGACAACACGAAATAAGAATGATATCACAAGTCTTAAAATGCAATGCTTATTTTTGAACTTTAAGCATTTTTAACAATAGTGATATTAAAATCATATTGTATGGATTCTTATTTTGATACAAGTTCTAACAAAGTAATACACATCCTTTGGTATTACATTGTAGGATATAATGGAAAATTTTGAAATTTAAGATTTCCAGGAATGAACATTCAAACAAGCATCGGACTCTTTAGATTCCTCGGGGACTGGTTCACTTCCCAGTTGTCGTGGTATGATCCATAATGAGTTATCTAACTCTGCGAAGATAGATTCATTAAAGCGATAATCTGGTGGTGGTGTGGTTGACCTAACTAGTGATGAAGATCCTACTGATGAAGATGGAAATATTGGAATGGGTGATTCAATAGGAGTCTTAGTGTCTTTAGGTGGTGGAATCTCTTCGGGAGGAAAGAAATCTCAAGAATCAAACATTGGTGATAGTGATAACACTAGAGATGGAGGCAAAACAGCTAGGGGTGGAATAGTAACTTGTGGTGGACTAATGGCATCATATGCTTGTATGGCCTTCATATACGGATCATCATGTAAAGGTGAGAAGACTAGTGTGGCCAAAAGATACTTATTTAATCATTTGAAGAGTCAGGAGAAGTGTTTCCCGGTGTAGCTGGGAAATAGTCTAGAATATTTGTAGAGGAAAAAACATCCTCAATATCGGAATCAGATGGGACGATAATAGGGTGGTTGGATGAAGACATAACCATGTAACAACCTAGTGTAAATAACATAAGTTATTTATATAATAGTATAGTAGTTATGTATCTTTACATATTATTCGGGAAATGCAGTGGCACAGAGGACTTTCTTGGCTAGAAGAAGAAAAGTAGTTATAGTTAAGGTTTTAACCTTGTTCTCTATAACCATGGCGCTGATACCAATCTGTAACACCCCCATTTTGATAAATATAGCAGCGGAAGCTAATCTGGGGTATTACTTCATAGTACAACAGTCATAATCATAGAAAACGACTCATAAAGAGACGTTTTGGAAAAAGTTGTTATCATTCATTTATTCATCAGAGTTTTTACAAACAGAGGTCCCAAAATCTACAAGAAAACATAAAGTTGAATGATAACAGTTTAGCCATCTTCAGTCCATGCCACTCCGTGCTATAGTTTGCTCAATTACCCGAGATAAACATGCTAAAAAGGTCAACACAAAGGTTGAGTGAAATTCATAGGTTTATGATAAATAGTGTGAATACAAGTCATCATAGATAGTTGGTTACGTTGTTATACACCTAAAAAATAGTGATAATTGCAATGAGTACAATTATTATAGAAAACAGTATTAATAGTGTATTATTGCGTCTAAGCTCATGGCACACAAACTAACTTGTGTATATATCAATAATGATATATATAATGATAATGGCCCCCGGTGTAGGTAATTTCCATATAGCTATGAGATTCAAATATAGTACGTTTGGTTACCTATCCGGCTAACACAAACGGGATTCGTCAATCCTAATAGGCCTATCCATAATATTCACGTTCACTCGCAAGTGATTAGTGGTCCATGATAGTGGGATATTTTGGCATAAAGGGACTTAGATCATAGGCAATAATATATTATGATAGCATACATTTAGAAAACACGTGTATTCATAGTTTATAGCATGTATCCCCCTCACGGGTTTATGAAAACATTCAAGAGATTTAAAAGTGAATCTATGAACTCACCTTGATAAGGTAGTTTGATTGATAACAAAAGTTAATCAAATGATAGTGCGTCCGTATGGTAGTACAATGTTATCTACTCGGGCGGAAAGTATATCAATTGAAAGAAAAATAGCTTCATCACGCAACCTGGGGTAATATGTCAAGTCTTAGTTTGATTGTCAAAACTTCATAAAGTTTTAATGTAATTATTATTTTGATTGAATAATTGTGGAAATATTGCATCACTGTTCGGGCAATCATAATCCAGAGGCGATGTAGTATCGTTTGAGGAGCCAGGGCTCTTTAAATCGTAAACCCAGCAAACTCGTCAAAACTAATACCCAAATGGAACCCCTCACATGAATTTCCCTAGTAACGTGATACGATAAGATTTTAAGTTTCTTCAAAAGCTAGTCGATGATAAATTACTTTAAATATAATACGTAATTGATTTATAATGTGTCGATCGATGATTAATAACGATAAATGTGTTAGGTTTTAATAAAATCGGATCTTATAATATTTATATATATTTTTATAATTTATATAAAAATATTATATTTTATATTTTTAAGAATGTAGAATTGGCAATAAATACCCTTGTATTTATATTAATCTACAAGTTTAATCCTTTATATATAAAGTTTATATAAATTAAACCCTTGACTTTAGAAATTGGCAAAACAAGCCCTTATGGTTTTAACTTTAGGAAAATGACATTTTCAGCCCCTCTAGTTATAATTTCAGAATATTTACAATATATACCCCTTTGCATGAAAACATTTGCAAAACAAGTCCAAATTCATAATCTTGTATTTTTCAATATAGAAAGTAATTTGAAGGTTATAGCTTATTATAATAAGCTAAAACAAGTTAGGATAAATAGCTTTTATGAGCTTATAACTTATTAAAAGAGCTTATGAGCTTAAGAATCACAAAATGGGTCGTTTGGTTTATAAAATTCAACTCGATGGGTTTAGGCTTTTAAGACTTGATAAAAAGCTTATAGAAATGTCAAATGAGCTTATAGAAATAGCTTATTAAAACTGCTTATGATATTAGCCTATAGATTTCATGAAAATGGCGTTTTAGGGTTTATAAGGTGCGAATGGTTTTAGAAAATCAAACACGCATGGGTTTTGAGCTCAAAGCTTTTAACAAGAGTTTACACATGTTTATAAGATACTTATTAAAGATCTAAAATAGAAATGGAGCTTATTGAACAAGGATTTGAGCTTACGTGAGCTAAAAGTGGGTCGAATGAGGTGTTCTTGGTTCATACCCCTGGTAACAACTTCAAGGCTCCTTTCTATTAATTTCTTGGCTTTGTTTATGATCTTGAAACTTCTCTTGATCCTTCTTGGCCTTCCTTAAGACTCCATTTGTATTTTTGTTTGAGTTTGAGGTGTGAGTTGAAAGAATGAAGGGTGCGTCCTAATTATAGTGTCGAAACCCTTGGAGGCCAAGTCTAGGACAAGTAGTAAGTTTCTAATAGCAGCTATAGATGACTAGGAAGAGCTAGTGTGTGAGTATTGAGGGCTAGAAGGGCTAGGATGGCAAGGTGTATAGTTGTGGGGCGTTCGGCTCAATAAGGGTGATAAGGAGGTGATGGTGCAAGACTTGGTGGCCAAGAATGATGAGTAAGGTGCTTGTTGGCTAAAGTAGGTTAGTGATAGAGGTGCTAGGATGTTAACTTAGTTAGAAAATAGGTTAAAATGGGTAAAAATGAAAGAAAATAGGCGGCAGGTTTGGTTTATGGTTCGGGTTAGGTTTTTGGTTTTTAAAAAATGTGTACATGAGATGATATTGTTAGGAAAATATTGTAAACATACTTAATACTATTAGTATTAAAGTTAAAGTTAAGTCTGTTAGTTAAAGTTAGTACTGATAGACGAATAGTTAGTACTGTTAGTATAGAAGTTAAGTCTGGTAGAGCAAGATTAAGTCTGCCAGCATTAACTTAAGTTTGGCAGTATTAAGGTTAATACTGCTTGACCAGACAGTTAAGTCTGTTATAATTTTAGTAATAGTTATCATTTAGCGTTAATCTAGGAAGAGATAAGTATTATCTCTTAATGCGTTTAGGGTTCCTTAAGCTTATAAAAGGAACATAGAATAGTATTGTAAACATATGAGTTGATTG
>BQNB010058090.1:0-37924 GCA_026074375.1 Tanacetum coccineum
TACACTTAGCCAAAAATCAGAGGTCACACACAATATATGAACTTACTTCCACGTGAAAATTAGCCGTTTAAAAGGTGTATAGGTATTTTTAGAAAAATCAAAACAATAACTGAAACCCGTCCGAAAATTCACTGTTTTGCACACTTGGGGCTGGATTTTCTGGAAAGAAGACTCAGAGTACTACAATTTAAAAAAAAAGAATCGCTACAATATCATTCTCCATCATGTAGAAAATCCCCCGTGAACACAGCCCTAATTATGCTCAACCCTAAATCAAGATTTCATGAAAACCCTAACATGTAATTTGCATGATTATGACCCAAATTCAACCCTAATCATAATTACAACACTAATTAATCATTATGATCTGTATTTTTATAAAACCCTAATCCACCATAATTAATGTTACATGAATTAAAAGATTAATGAAGGTTAATACACTTACCTTTTTACGCAAAAACCCTAACAAATCCTAAGCTTTTCTTGATCAACAATGGAGGCAAAATATGTTCTTTTTTTGGTTGGGGGCTGCATAATTTCGTGGGATATGAATGGGGAGGAAGAAATTATGTTTTAGGTTTTTACTAAATATCTTAATTGCAATCCTAATCCCTCTATACTTCTAGTTTTATCAAATTTGCACCTTAAACCCTTATTTTTAACCAAAACCGATCGGCCACCTATATAATTATATATATATGTATATATTTTTTTTATTAATTACATATTTACTTGCATTACCTTAAGCTTTTATAAAAACCTAAGCCAATTTGGGTAAACCTTTATACATAACCGCAATAAACCGCACCTTCTAAAAATAACTTTTTATTTCCAAATTCACATGCTATTTATGGAAAGTTTGATACAAACTTCCATATTTCAACCATATCATTCCTTCATAAAGCCACCTATATTCAATAAATGCTTAACCTTTAAAATCAAGTTTTGACGTAGCAATGCATGCAACACGTCTTTTATTTCCATTATCACCACACGTGAACAAATGAAATACTTATCTCCAACTCATATGCACATAAAATAAGATAATCATTTACCTCTAAAATGATATAATGCACATATATAAACCACTTAACAACCAAAAAGATCACATAGCACACAAGAATCACACAAAATGAGTAATAAGTTAAAGTCTAAAGGTATAAACTAACCCGCTCAAACCACAGTTGTCACAACTCACAACTCAACAACATACACACACTTCTTCAAATCATCTCTAATATTTCTCTATCTATCCTTGGTGTTTTACACACGCGATTCCAGTGAGTCAAACATCAAGAAGATGGTTTTGATAAGATTAGTATAATACGGGTTTTTTAAATAAGATTTGATACTTGTAAAGGGCTTATCTCATGATCCCTTACCTATCCAAATCTTGTATGTATCTTATTTCCTTATTTTACTTTGTTATTATGAGTTGCGTAGCAATGAGAGGCTAAAGCTCTTATGACTACTCAATTATGTTAATATAATAAAGAAGCGTTTGGTATTCTTATGATCTTATTAATCTTAAGTTTATATTGCAATCCTATCGTATTCGATCTTGTCAACTTTGATTATCAACTTTGATTATATTTGCCATAATGGTATAGGTCGAAAGACCCATTATGTACTATATAGTTTTTAAGATTTGTCTACAATCTCTATCATTTGGTTAGAGACATCCGCTTATGTTATTTGGTAAACAAAAGAGATTTGATATAATAGTAACTTGATTATTTGACTGACACTCTTGATCAAGTTAAACTAATATAAGTCTTGAGTTAAAAACAATTAATTTGTAAAAACATTTTTTGAAGAGAAAACCTTTTTATAAGTTAAGCATAAACTCACAAATCATAATTATCACCATCGCTACTAAGTTATATGAAGCTATCCGAGTGTCATATTCCTTTATCATTGATTCAACCATTTATCAGTTACTTGTCATTTTTATTTGTCTTAGTACTTATGATTATACGAACAACCAAATCCCTGTAGATGAGCTGGTCTTACCTGAAATATTATACTACATATGTGGGTTATACTTTACACATGTGTTGGTCTAAAAAAATCATTAAAACTAGTCTTATAAATTTAAAGCTTTCGCAACACATCAAAGTTTTTGGCATCGTTTCCGGTGATTTTAAACTATTCTATAATAATTTCTTAGTAATTAAAACAAATATTAATCACTTAATCATTCCAAAAACCATTCTGCTCACTTTTTGTAACTTTGTTGCGGAAAGTGCACTGCACTTTCTGCAGTCAAACGTTTTTTTTTTCTAAAAACGTTCTCCAAAATCAAAAATCTAAAATTTCACTTTGGATGCATACGCGTGCTTCCGAATCTGAGCTTGTCGAACCATTAGTTAAACCTGAAAGAACTCTTAATTGTAGACTTCGTCGACGAAATAGGAGAGTCCCATTCGAACGAAGGAATGAATGACCAGAACACCCAAGAGTAATCTATCCACCTGTTCTTGATATCACTCATTTCTGTCACTTTTTTAATATCCTCAAAAAGTACAGCCTCATGGATGATAAACCCATGCGGGCAGTCGACCGTGTTGTCGCCCTGACTCCTAGTCTGGTAATCTTAATTCCTAAAACTGCAAATGAATTCACCATTAAAGGAAATCACTTGACTCTCGTCAAAGGAAACCAATTTGATGGTAGAATTAAAACCGATCCTCACAAACATATTTATGAATTTCTTGGTGTATGTGATATGTTCAAATACAGAGAAACCGAAAATGAAGCCATCTGACTTATGATGTTCCCCTATCACTCATGGGTGAAGCAAAAACTTGGTTGGATGAACTCAATGAAGGAACCATTGAATCTTGGGATGAACTTCATACCACTTTTATAAGCTGATTCTTCCCCCCAGCTTTATTTAATCGACTCCTCAGAAAGATCGAGCATTTTCCCAACAAGAAAATGTAACACTAACCAATGCTTGGCTGTGAATGAAAGAAATGCCCAGAAATTGCCATGGTCAAAATCTTACCAAGGGCAATATCATAAAAATATTTTATCACTGTCTCAACGAAACAACCGAAAAAGCTTTAATGCCGCAGCTGGTGGCATATTCCTCTATAAAACACTAAATCAAGACTATCAACTTGTCGAAGACAAAGTCTTACTTAAACTTGATTGGGCTAAAAGTCAAAAACCTCTCTAAAGAAAACTGTAGCTTTCGTCGATGAAGGCAGTAGTAATTCTGATATTGACAAAATTATGGCAAGAATGGATGCCATGACCATAAAGATGGATGCTCATTACAAAGAAATCCAATCTCGTGCCGAATGCAATCACTACGGAGGTAATTACTCAACCGTAGATTATAACGATGATGACACGCCTATGTTTTTACAATGATTACCGCGATCAAAACTCGAATCGCGATAATTGGTGTTCAAGCGGAAGAAACGATTACAATCGAGAATATGACCAACCAAATACCGATGATAAATACGACATCTAAAAACAATTAAGTGATTTCATGAAATCTCAAAAATTAACAAACGCTTTTGTTAAAGAAACGTTCATGGAACTTAAAACCAAACCTCGAAACGACTACCGAAACCCATCAAACCTCGATCCAACATTTAGAAGCAAAATTCGACAGACTTGCTAACAAGCAATCTGCTCGACCTTCTGGATCTCTTCCAAGTAACACTCAACCAAACCCCCGAGGTAACCCATCTAAACCTTACCAACCTCCTCAAGCTCGAAACGAGCATATAAATGTCATATTTACATGAAGTGGTAAATCCTATGACCCACCTAACAACCTAAATGATCTTTAAAATGACTCTCAAAATCCTATTAATTTTGATAGTGATGATGAGGATGAAGAATCAACAACCCAACCTAAAACATCAAAACCAACCAAAGAGACGCCAACACCTAAGCCATACAAACCAAAAATTCCATGCCCTCAACACCTTTGAAAAGAGAAAATGGAAGCCTAATACGGAAAATTCCTCGACGTGATTCGAGCTGTTCGAATCAATGTACCTCTTGTCGATGTCTTAGCAGGAATGCCAAATTATGGCAAATTTCTCAAAGAACTTATTGGCAACAAACATAAGCTTGAACAAATATCATCTACTTTCCTTAGAGATGAAAGTTCTGCTATGATTCAAAAACAAAGTTTCACCCAAACTCGGAGACCCTGAAAGTTTTCTTATTCATTGCACCTTTGACAACACATTCTCATGCAACGCCTTGGCCGATCTTGGCGTTAGCATCAATCTTATGCCATATTCTTTGTACGTAAAACTATCTCTCGAAACTCTCAAACCAATTAGGATGAGCGTAAGATTAGCAGACCGATCATTCCAATACCATATTGGAATAGCTAAAAATATGCTCATGGAAGTCGGTAAATTCACTTTCCTCGTGAATTTCGTTATTCTTGAAATGGAAATAGATAGTAAAGTTCCCCTTATCCTAGTAAGACTTTTCCTACACATTGCAGACACGGTGATTCGTGTCAAACACAAACAACTCAACCTTGGAGTTGGGTCTAAACGAATGATCTTTTCCATCGATTCTGCGATGAAACACTCCTATTCTAATGATGATACATGTTTCAGTATTGACGTCATCAATGAAATCTTAGAAGATGATTTGGACACTCTTCTCGATGAAGGAAGCTCAATTCTTTATTCCATCGAGGGAACTCCTCTCGAAGATAAACTCTTTGCTGAATTCATGGCTATGACTATTAACGAAAACTCTGAATCTGAACCCAATGAAGAAGAAATTACCTTTAAAAAATCATATTCGATACTGAATATAAAATTAGAAATCTCTTGATGAACCTCCAACGGATCTTGAACTCAAAACTCTTCTTAATCACCTAGAAAATGCATTCTTGGAAGAACCCTTTTTTCTTCCTATGATCATATCATCTTAGCTTTCTAAACAAAACAAAAGTAAGCTTGTTTCTATCCTTAAAAAGCACAAGCAAGCATTTTCTTGAAAATCCACAAACATTCTTGGTATATGTCCATCTTTCTGTAAACATAAAATACAACTTTTTGAAGACAAGAAACTAGTTGTTTAAAAACAAAGAAGATTAAATCTAAATATGCAAGAAGTTGTTGAAAAAGAAATTATAAAGCTCCTCGATACTGGAATTATATATCCAATTGCCAATAGCCCTTGGGTAAGCCTCATCCATTGTGTACCAAAAAAGGGTGGTATTACAGTAGTAACAAATGACAAAGATGAACTTGTTCCAACAAGAACGTTACGGGTTGGCGAGTAAGAATCGATTATTGTAAACTCAATAAAGCAACTGTGAAAGATCACTTTCCATTGCCATTCATGGATCAAATGTTAGAAAGACTCGCAGGAAATAAGTACTTTTGTTTCCTCGATGGTTTTTCTGGATAGTTCCAAATACCGATTGATCCTATGGATCAAGAAAAAACAACTTTCACATGCCCTTTTGGAACATACGCTTACAGGCGAATGCCTTTTGGTTTATGTAATGCTCTTGCTACTTTCCAAAGATGCATGTTGGCTATCTTTCAAGACATGATCAAAGAATCTGTAGAAGTATTCATGGACGACTTCTTCATCTTTGGAAACTCCTTCAATAATTGTCTCCACAATCTCGATAAAATGCTTCAACAATGTAAGGATTCAAATCTTGTCCTTAATTAGGAAAAATGTCACTTCATGGTTAAAGAAGGAATCGTTCTCGGACATAAAGTATCCGGAGCAAGCCTCAAAGTTGACAAAGCCAAAATCAACGTAATCTTTAAACTTCCACTAACCACTAATGTTAAAGGCATTAGAATTTTTTTGGGACATGCCAGTTTCTACTGAAGTCTCATAAAAGACTTCTCAAAAATTGGTCGTCCTTTAACCAAACTGCTTGAAAAAGATACTCCTTTTAAATTTAACGATGAATGTTATAAAGCGTTCAATTCTCTAAAAGAAAAACTCACATGCACTCATGTGATCATAAGCCCAAATTAGAATCTTCCATTTGAGCTGATGTGTGATACAAGAGAATTCGCAGTTGGAGCAGTCTTAGGACAAAAAGATAGAAAACACTTTCACCTCATCTATTTTGCAAGCAAATTCTTAATGCAGCTCAGCAAAATTATACAGTTACAGAAAAAGAACTTATGGCTGTAGTCTTTGCATTTGATAAATTCCGACCATATCTAGTCTTATCCAAAACTGTTGTCTACACCGATCACTCAGCTTTAAGACACCTATTCAAAAATCAAGATGCTAAGCCACGTCTCATACGTTGGATATTGCTATTGTAAGAGTTTAACATAGATATAAAACACAAAAAAGGTACTAAAAATGTTGCCGCCGACCACTTATCTCAGATCGAAAATGATGAGACAAGTGAAGACATTGAAGTCGACGATAACTTTCCTTGCAAAACCCTAATGGAAATAACCACCAGAGACATACCATGGTTCGCAGACTTTGAAAACTATTTGGTAGGTAATATTATACCTAATGGAATGACGTACCAATAGAAAAAATAATTCTCTGACCTTAAAAACTATTTTTGGGAAGATCCTTACCTTTTTAAAGTATGTTCCGATGGTATGATTAAATGGTGTGTCCCATGACCAGAAACTCATACCATATTAGATCAATGTCACCACGGACCTACCGGTGGACATTATGGACCTACAACAACCGCTAAAAAAGTCTTAGACTCAGGCTTTTACTGGCTAACAATCATTAAAGAAGCTCATATGCTCGTTTACCTTTGCTAAGCATGTCAAAAAACTAGAAACATATCCAAAAGCGATGAAATACCCTTAAAAAACATACAAGAATGCGAAGTTTTTGAAATCTAGGGTATTGACTTTATGGGACCATTCCTGAAATCATACAAATTCGAGTATATCTTAGTTGTTGTCGACTATGTATCCAAATGGGTCGAAGCTCAAGCTTTACCGACTAACGATGACAGAGTTGTTATATCATTTTTGAAAAAACTATTCTGCCATTTTGAAATGCCCAAAGCTCTCATAAGCGACCGAGGAACTCACTTCTGTAATAAAATAATAGAAAAAACTATGAAACGATACGGTGTAAACCATCGATTCTCTATGTCCTATCATCTTTAAACGAGTGGACAAGTTGAAAATACGAACAAAGCCTTAAAAAGAATTCTTGAAAAAACAGTAAAAGACAATCCTGCTGTTTGGTCAAGAAAATTAGATGATGCTCTATGGGCATTTAGAACCGCTTACAAAACACCAACCGGAACCACACCATACAAGCTTATATACTGTAAAAACTGCCACTTGCCGTTTGAAATTGAACATTGTGCATATTGGGCACTTAAAAACTATAATCCAAATCTCATCGCTGCTGGTGAGAAAAGGATGTTTCAATTACATGAACTAGACGAATTAAGACATCAAGCGTATGAAAATTCTCGTCTATACAAGGCAAGAACCAAAGTCTGGCATGATAGAAAATTAAAAATAAGAAAAGAATTCAAAAATAGAAACAAAGTTCTGTTATTTCACTCAAAATATAAATTCAAACAGCCAAACTAAGATCTCACTGGCTTGGACCATACATTATGAAACATCAATATCCATCCGGATATGTTGAACTATATGGTAAATTATTGTTAACGGCCATCGACTTAACTATATCATGAAGAAGATGATTATAATGACCAAAGGGAGGAACTAACACCCTTTAATCCCAAAAATGAATCACCGAAGCATGAGTCTAGCTAATAACTCTGAAAAATTAAGCGCTTCTCGGGAGGCAACCCGTGCTTTATCTTTTTGTGTGTTTTTGGTGTGTTTTATTTCTGCAGATAATTAGACGAAGAAGAAAAAGATGCTCGCTCATCGATAACACTTTTACAGCTATGTTATCTTATGTTCCGGGAAGTACCATTTTCTCTTAATTTTCCTTATTTTTATATTTATCAGTTCTCACATTGAGGGTAATGTTCAACTTAAGTATGGAGGGGAGCCAAATAGGAAAAATTAGATATATCATTTTCCTCCATGTTTGTCGTACAATCTAGCCATGTTTTTAAGTGATATTTTATAAAAATTTATATATAGCTTTCTTCCAAAATTAAAAAATTATACAACACTTAGTAAGGCAAATCCCACTCGGATTAACATCATAACTAGCACAAAAATTAGTTCACTAAATTGTGAGGTATATTCTAGCCTTTAATGCATCATTTTTGCATATGTTATGAGAGTGCCGGTAATTTAGTAGCTCTAAAACTTATGTTTGATTATCATTTACTAGATTGCAGTAAGGTTAATTTATAGACAATTTCATATGATAAGAGGTAAAATAAATCCCCATGTAATCCTAATATCTACAACACTCGATTTTAGTGCTATAATCTCCCAAGTATACTATACTCTGTGTGCTCAATAGTTTAAGTTCTGTGCCAGTCTTAGTTATCGTATTGTAACCGTTCTCTAAAAAATGATCAAAAATAAAGTTAAATAAAGTTGTTATAATGCTTTGGTTTAGCACATGAAATCATCATAAAAACCATACTCACATACATCATATTCCATGTTTTGCCTCCTTGAGATTTTGTCTAAGTGCTCGCGCCGCAACAGTCATGTTTATGTGTCTTGTATAAGCATATGGTAGCAATCTAATTTAAGTTTGTGCAAATTAAGTGAACTCATAAATATAAAACACTAAATGAGTGACTTGTGTGAATAAATAAATTACATCCATCTTGTGAGGTGCTTAGTTATATGTCTATGCCTGAAAAGTTATTAAACTGGTTAAACACTTGTTAAAATTTAAAAACTGTTTTTTCTCCACATCACGATAAATTATTCTTGTTTTCTCGCTTTGATTGCTTAAGGGCGAGCAATAGCTAAATGTGGAGGGATTTGATAACGCCTTAATTATACATGTTTTAGGCGTCGTTATTGTATATTTTTGGAAAACGCAAAGGGTGGTGAATACGTTTCTTTTTTAAAATTTTAAAACTTTCGTATCAAATACCCGATCAAACCCGACGTAATATGAGAAGTACCAAATATAGTCTATGACTATATGAGTAACGGAAAACATAGAATAAGCAAGTAGTCACAACACAAGCATAAACATCAAGTAAAGAGATAGCAATATGTAAAAGAGAAAGCAAACCAAACATGATGATTTATAGTGGTTCGGTCATGGAGCTCCTCTCCTCCCTACTCCACTCCTCGATACCCAAATCGAGAGTTATTTCACTAGATCAACAAGCTCCCTTCTAGGCGGAGAAAACCTTACACAATGTCGCTTACACTTTTTCTGGTACAAAGCTAAATACCGAGTCCTAGATCAAGGTAGAACCAACCTAACGTCGCTTACACTTTATCCGGTACAAAGCTAAATATTGGGTTCTTACATATCAGGTAGAACTAACCCAAACACATTATGTTTTATAGCCCAACATAACAAACCTTTTGTTTTACGACACAAACACATAAACCATCTAATCTAATTGGTGATACAAGATAATGATGTTATTACAACGATGATCCAAGACAATGTGTCTAATGGATTTGAATGACTAATCTAAATGTACTTCCATTGATGGGAAGCCTTCAAATGGATAAAGATGATGAGACTTGTGGTATATCATATATCATAACACAGGGTCAATTCTTGGACTTTGGCTAGTTTTTAGAGAGAAACACATGAGAGGTTTTCTAGAGAGAAACAATTATGTTTAAATGGAAAATGAATAATGACTAGCTTTTCTCTTCTAAAGTTGGAAGAGGCTTATATAGTTTTTACAAAATACCGGGTATTAGTACCCGGTTAATTACCGAAAGTCATACGTTAAACTATTAACTACGAGCTATTAATAAACAGATAAATATACTGGGTGACCGAGTCTTTTTCTAACATCTAACAATCTCCCCCTAAGGGAGGTCACCCCTGAAAATACTAAACTTAATCACTTCAGTCTTTAGCTCGTAGAGATATGATTCTTCTTTTAATATCTTGTACGTTTGTGGCAGAGATCTTTTGATTTATCATTGACTTGTCTTTGATTGTGATCTTGAGCTTTCTTGAGATCATCGGCCAAACATAATCTTACATCATCTTGTAATGTATCGCCATTTTGTGCACTTGTGAAGAAATTAATGATATCAGAGTTTGCGGAAGCTTTGACACCTTTATGAGATCTTTCTTAACTTCATAACAAGTGTAGGTCGTGTCTTAGCATTTGGTGATTGACTTGACATTTCTGTTACTGGAAACTCCATTTCCATCTCCATCTTTAAATGATTCTGCAATGAAACAGTTAGCAATAAAGAGAAAATTGATTTAAAACTTCAGTCTTAGTGTTAGATATGAAAATATTTTGTAACACTTTGAGAGTTTTGATTGTTTGTCAAATGTTCAATAACCGTCAATTTATTCCCTGGAACAAGTTTGATTCACGTAGAATCGCATAAGTCACCTACTAAGAGCTTGTTTGATGTAGGCTCTAGCAGGATTTCCATCTTCATTGTGAAAATCTTCATTTCACTCGGATGTTCTGGCAATATCATAAGGACAATGCATAGGACTCTTAGGATAGTCTTGTTTCCACAGTGTGTGAAAGACAAGAGAATTGGATATGTGTCCTAACGATATTAATTGACGATCTCTTGGCTCTAGACTCAATAGTGCATTTTGGTTCTAGTAATCGGAGGCTAGAGCTGACTACTACCTTTTCAATATCAACTAACTCAGAGTGAGAAAGTCAATAGATAACGTGTTTAGTCTCCGTGAGAAATGAAACAGAAATCTTTTGAGAGATTCTAAGTGGCTAGGGAGGGTTGTGCATTGCATCACTAGGTCCATGATGTCGATCTTCAATGTCAGCAATCATCTTAGTGATTCTGGCAGCATATGTATTAACCCGGTTTCTGCCTAATTGTATTGAGGGCTTCTTTCTTTACACCCTTTATCCTTACAATTCTTTTAATTCTTCAACCCCTTCAGTGCTTACCAAGACTTTATGACTAGAACCTTGTTGGGTTTATTCCAGTACTAGCTCCATCTCAGTCGGCACTTTTCCCTTATTCTCACTTTTACTCCTTTTATATGTCATACCTAAGGACTTCTACACTAACTGGTGGATTATCCCTGGGTAGATCCCTATGGTTTTGGCTGGATCATTGGGAATTGTACCTAACCTTACCAACCTTATAACTCTAATAAAGTAAAATTCATGGTCGGTCTTTGGTATAGTCTACTTTCTATAAAACCAATTTGAAATTCTATTAATGTACTTTTGATATTAAATATCAGCGTTTAGTACCTCGATCATTTTTGTTTTTTTTTCAGAACGCTCCCCTACAATGTGCCGTCGGTATTTCGAATTGTTTAAACCACCCCACATCCATCCAGTTTGGGCGGAGTATATCATGAGTCCACAATAATAACACGATTCCATCCTATTTCTACACTATTTTAATCACATTTCTCTCCTTATCAAAATTTTAAACCCTTTGGACATTTTGGATATCAATTGATTTAAATATATTATAAAATTAGGAGAAAAGTGTGGCAATAATTCCTAAGTCATGTAAGAATCATATAATGCTCCCTCAATCGTTTGAGGGATATAAATTATTTATACTTAATCCTCCAAAGCGCTCAATACTACTAATGTACGAAGATATATTTATCGATCACCTAATAGACAAATATTGTATGATCAGATGAAGGTATCACCTGGATCACACGCCCCCTACCCCCTTCCAATTGCCCCGCACCCCCGCCTCCGCCCCCCCTTCCCCCCCCTACCAAACAACTGCGCCTGATCAGCCTTTGTTAGTCTCAATATTCTACTTCTTCTTCCTCCAACAAAGGCTCCCAGACTTCGGTAAGATCCTCTTGATATGTAGTCTTTTTCTCGATATGCTGTGATGAAGTCTTGCTCGTGCAGGATACTTGTCATCCCTCTAGACAATTGGTCCTAGTTCTCCATGCTCCTATTGTACTCGTAAGATGAAGCTCTTTTATAAACCATAGTGATCAGCTTTTCATGACTTTTGTCAACGTCTCATACACTTCGATAAGGCCGAAGGGGATAATTCAATATCCGTTAGTGATCTGCTATTCAGCCTCATTCAACTTTCTCTGATCATTTCTGTCTCTGTTGATAAGGCTTTGGCTTTGGGCATATTCTAATCGTTTAATCTTCTTTGAAGGATAGTCAGTTGTATCCCAATTATCCGATTTGATACGCCATATTACGAGTCTGTAGTCTTGAGGTTGAGCTTTGTTTGATAGCTCTTTATTCTGAGCTGGCAAGTCTCCCACACCCACTGCGATTTCCTCGATGATCCGGTTTTGATCCACATGTTGATGCTCTTTTTTCTTACTTTGTGTGTACGATGGAATCTTGTCGATTTAGACGTATGGTTGAAGTTTGTCTTGATTTATTGAGTAGATAAGTTCTTCAAAATCATTTTTGGATGAAGGTTTTTAAATCCTTTTCCAAGATCTTGTATCTTTGTTAGTCAGCTCGCGCGAAGATATTATCTCTCCTCAAAGTAGTTGTAACCGTTATTTTTCGAAAGTCTTGACACGGATCATACTGAGATTTCGCATCTGGGATCTGACTGCTTCACGATCTGAGGGCTCACTGTGTTTGTTGATGTAAAATTGATTTCTACTGAACCACCAATGTGTAATACCATAAGCTGCACTGATGTCATAATCGCGTTCACTTTCAACCCACAAAGACGGAACTAATTCTTCTAGTCCAAAGTCTAGGTAACGAGCGGCTTTGAGCTTGGATATGGATAAGGCAGTTTTTCGTTCTTTGTCACCTGTCAGAAGGTATTCCAGATCCTTATTGAAGAAGAATTGTGGTTGAATAGTTACCTGACCTGGTGGTCCTCCTAAGGGCAGCGGTTCATATATATTACGCAGAATTTGATGACCCTCAGGATTAACCAAATCAACCTTATTCGTCAGCAGCTTATGGCATTCATCCATCTGAAATTGAAGAAAGACGTTGTTCTTGTGAAAGGCTTTAACAAGGTTGAAAGCTGGACCTTCTAAATCAGCTTTGTAGAGCTTCTTCTTTCCTGTTCGTCTGCATAACCATTGGATGAAGGAACCTATATCATACGTCTTCCTTTGAAGCTTGTTCTTCGAGGGAACTTGATACGTTGTGGCGTATGCATTTGCCCAGTTGTTCTCTAGTTCAGGGAAATCATTTGAGGGAATGGTCCATTCTGGTTCAGGCATAACAGGTCTTTGATCTTCTAGAATCAGTTTAAATCATGTAGCAGCCGTTACCTTGGAAATATGAGCGTTATCAGTGTCCTCCAGATCTGAGACATGCCCTTCATCTTGTTTTGAAACGTCATCAGAGGAATGTTCAGAATGTCCAGATTCGGGTTCATATCTGTACATCGAAGAGTCAATAACAACATCTCTTGTGTTAGTGATTTGCTATCCAGTTGAGGTAAGAGTTGGATGTTGTTTGGACGCAGATGCATCAGAATCCTGTGGTTTCTTTGAACTTTGCTCATCATCTTTAGGAGGTGGTTGAGCTGACCCAAAAGCACCTGAATCGTATCTTCTCCTTTTTGTTGACTTACCCTAGTTTGATCCAACTAAAGGGCCTTCATCATCATCATCGTCTTCATCATCATCACTATCATGCTTTCTTTTGTGGTCTTTAACCCTGTCTTTAACCTCCTTATCCATCGCATCTTCATCTGCTATTAACGCTTCCATAAGAGCATGGTATAGATGGTAGTTGGCAGGATTTCTGTTTGCAGTCCTGTTCTTATTCATGTGTTTGAAGAGAGCATTCTTTAGATCAAATTCTTCAAGTGCAACTTTATCAGTTGACCTGATGGTATACGTTGACTCTTGTTTCTTCTCACCTTGTTCCCTTTTGATTCTGATAATCTCTTTCAGACTCTTTTTAGATTCTTGATTCTTGATAGACTCTGGGCCAGGCAGCACAGAGTATTTCTCAATTAAATCTGCAGTGTGTCGTTCAAGAACCCTAAGGAGAGCATCATCAAGTTTTGTTCCTAGATACTTATCAACAACTATAGGAACTTGGGTTTTAATAGAAGCCAAAACAGCAGCAGAGTGATCAGTCTTCTTTACTTCAGACATATCTTGCTCCAATTTTGCCACTCTTAGCTGAAGGGCGATGAATGGAGTGATCTCTGGGAGAGTTGGAGTTGTGACCTGTGAAGACGGTTTAGGAGATGAGAAATCAATGACGGGAGCGATCACTGGAGGAGTTGACGTGACGGTTTGATGACTTGGATCAGGTATGGTGGAATCAGACTCATTTACAACTTTAGATTTCTCCTGATCATCTTCGGTTGGTTTGTCATAAAGAAATTGATCCCCAAAGTTATCAGTGTCTTCTAGATTTTTCATGGACGACATAGAACCAGAATGACTTTCTGGATTATCTTCGATGACATGTTCGTCAGTTATGAGTTTCAGGTTTTCATGAACCTTTGGGTAGGCTGTAGCGAGGAATTCTTCATCCATGTGCTCAGGGTTTGGTCCAGCAAGAGACACATGTACTTTTCCAGAGTCTGATCCAGTCTGGTCTTCTTGCATGGGCTCAGGGTCTGGTCCAGCCAGAGCCTCATGTGCTTTTCCAGGGTCTGATCCAGCCTGGTCTTCTGTACGAACAGATATCCCTACTCCTGATGTCACTGTGGACGAAGCTACTTCACCTTGTTCTTTGTCACCTTTAGGAGCAGCGGCTTCTGTTTCACTTTCTGTTCGTTCTGAATCAGATGTTGATGAAGATTCATGGATCACTTTCTCTGATGTATCATCTTCAGGTTGAGAAGAGGGTCCAGTTGTCGAATCATGAGGTGCTTGATCACGCCTAACAAGGATAAACTGATCCGTAGTTCTTTTCTTCTTTGACAGATCGATCAGGGAATGAGCTACTTGTTCTTCGGTTACAATAGCCTTACCCTTGCCCACTACTTCAGGTAGTTTGGGAGTTGTTTCAGATACTGGATCCCTGATCGCTACTCCTCCAACAGGTGCCTGACCTTGTGGCAGAAAGGAAGGATCCAAGCTAAGCTTAATTGCTCGTTCTATGTCAGCATCAGCACCTTCACCTTCTCCCTTTTCTTGATGCGCATCCAAACTCATCTTCTTAGCCAGTTCGAGATCAGGATCATCACCTTCTTCTTGAGGAACAGATTCTTGTTGAGCTTCATCATCTTCATCAACAAGTTGGAAAGAAGGCTTTCCTTTTCTAACTTTCTGTGGAAGCTTACGCTTAGAAGGTTTCTTTGTCGGAGACTTAGGTTGTTTGGATGAAGGTGGCTTGGTTGGTTTGACAGGAGTAGTAGTTGTGGGCTTCTTGGGTGGAGCACGCTTTGTTGCAGGTTCAGGTTGCTTGCTTGCACTATCCTGTGGTGTTTTCTTCGTATTCTTAGCAACCATTTCCAGATACTTTGGATAGTACGAAGATTGTTGAATGGCTTGAGTAATCAATTGTTTGGGAATCGCCATTCCAAACACTTCATTTGTTTCACCTTTCGAGATAAACTTGAGATTACCTAGCAGAAAGTCATCTCCTGGAAGATGACAAGGAGACTCAGGTCTTTTATGTACATCACTGGTGCTCCCCAAATAGTAGATTATCATCTTAGTAAACCGCCCGTAAGGAATGAGGAGAGGAACTGCTTTCTTCTTAGGGTCTTTCAGACTGGCTTTATGACTTGCCTTGTGTGAGAAGAATGTCTGAATCCCTTGAGTAAACTCTTCCCATAACAGTTCTGCATGATCAACATTAGTTTGAGTGACAATGCCCCACAACATTTGTAGCACTGGGTGTCTTGGTTTGTCACCACCAGATGTCTTTCCGGTTAAGCACTGGTTAATCAGTGTTAGAATTGCTCTCCATGGCTGATATACATAATTCACACGTATATTGGAGACAAATTCTACAGGTTCAGGGTACCCCAGCTGATTTACAAAATCAATCACCGTGTCACCAGTCGGAGGTAACTCAAATGGGTGAGCTGGGTCGACAGGAGTTATATCTAAGGCCTTTCTAAGAAGATCAGCACTTAGATTGAACCATTGTTCATCAACTTGACAGCAATAAACCCCAGTCTTCTCGTCATACTTCATAGAGTTCCAGAACTGCTGAATGTAGACGGCAGGAACACTAGCAGAGGCAGAGAACGCTCTGAAGAAGTTGGTGTTACGCAAGATGTCCACAGATATCTGAAAGATGGGGTTCTTCTGTATCTTTTGAGCATCAAAAAGAAGATTGCTTTTCCCGATTTGTAACCATTGAGAGCGAGGTACAATCTGCTCATCTGTTCTTGTTGGTGCTTGAGCGGGAACATTTTGCTCTGCCATCGTATTCTGCATAAGATTAATTAACAAAGGAAACATGTATGGCAGAGAAACGATGTTAGAGAGGAAGGTTGACATTGACATGACATGCCTCGACTGATGAAGGTAGATTCATCACAGTTTTGATGAAAATGCAACAATTTAGGCCACGAGTTACAGGATTGGTCAACAGATACTATTACATGTTATCTAAACCCAGAAAGGTAATGGATATGTAATTGGGTCATTGGAGAGGGCCTTTAAAGATTATCGGGCTTAATGGGCCAAATTTAATGAAAATTAGCCCAAACCGCCGTGAAGCAGAATACCAACCCGCCGTGAGGTGGATTGAGCAAACCGCCACGAGGAAAGGCACCACCCCCCATGATTATTAAAATAATATTGACCAAACCGCCGCCATATTTGAAAATTTTGAAATGGCGGTTGGTGTATTTTAATATTATTAAAAATATTCAACCAAACCGCTGTGAGGCATCGGTTTACCTGTATGAATAAAACAATATAAATAGTAAGCCAACCCCTGTGCATTCAACCCGCCATGATCCCACCCCGAACGCCGCAATAGAAATCACATGGCTGTATGATTAATTTTAATAAAAAAAAATATTAAATTCAACCAAACCGCTGTCACGCAGCAGTTTCCCTGAAATAATAAAATAGTATTAAAATCAACCCGCCACCTAGAAATTTAAACAACTCGCCATGAGGAATGACTACTTATAATTCAAACCACGCACTTCCTTTGGCAGTCCTAACTACATCCTGAGGCGTTCCTAAGCAACACAAACTCACTACTACCATCTTTATACACAAACCAACAACCATCTTTATTATCATAACGACAAATACCGCCATAAAAGAAATTAACCTATACCCATTCATAGGATTTGGGCACAAAACAGGCATTTAAACAACTTTTAATATACCTAATCTACTAATCCCAGCAACAAAGTTAACATTTCAAACACTGTATAAACATTTTGATCAAAAACGAATGCAAGATTAAGCATAGGGCACACAGATGTTTGTCAAATGGTTAAACCAATATATCATAGTGATCACATTCCTATTCCGCACCTTTCCCCTCATTCAATTTCAGTTTTCAAACAATAATTAAAAATTTTCGAACGTCCTAGATTATGAAATCTAACTATTTGCCCATTTTAATAGTGTTTTAAATATTCGATTCCTTTAATCAATCGATACAAAAACAAGCATAGAACTAGATATAAAGATTATCCTTTGCAAACGAAACACACGAAATCAAAGATTTGGAAAAATGTTCTTGGCGCGAGTTGCGAACAGATTGTGTGTGTATATTAAGTTTGACCAGATTTTGAAAGTTTGACCAATGTCAACCCCCGCCAGTACCTTTTATACACTAACATTTGAATAGGCATATATAGTCCCTGTGGTTTTCTATCTTCTTTATTTTCAAGTTTAGCATTCAAAGTTTGTCCAAGTTTGAGTCTTGGCAAGATTTTAGACCCCTATTGAATAAAAAAAACGGAGAACGATGTAGCAAATTTGCATTAAAGTCCCTAAGCAATATAAACATAAACATTTTTTGGCCCTTTGAGTTTACAATTAATTAACTCCCCTTCATATAACATTAACCTATTAGAAAAAAATACATTATCTTAACAGATTATAACTAAGGTGGTGCCTTACTGACCAAAAATTCAAACACTCCTAAACAAAGCCATGGAAGACCTCCCAATCACTTCTAATAGAAAAAACCAATGTGACTGAGGTAAATTTTCAACTTCTCAAATTCACTCTCTACTCTCCCCCTCAAACACACGACCCGTTTTTCTATTGAAAGAGCTGCATCTTGATTGAGAGTGTTAATTTATTGCACACACCCATAATGCATGGATTTTAAGTAATCCATGCCCCGACAGCGAACCGAGTTGCAATCTGAAGTAATTGCAAACCATTTAGTAATTCCAAATGACTTAAAATATTTACTAAGCCCTTTTTTATAACATATTGTACCAAGGATACTACGTAGGCACTTCGTTACCTCATCTTCACTTCTCCTTCTTGGAGGCGTCTAAGGTTCAGGGGTCATAAACCTTCAGCCTAAGACCTAGCCGGTGGAAAAGAAATTCAAACTGTTCCTCTTGGTAATTGCTTTTGTGAAAAGTCCTCAAGTGAAAGTTCGTTCCCACGAAGTAAAGTTCAACCACTCCATTATCCACTTGTTCACGATGAAAAATAGTGACGCATGTCGATGGTCTTTGATCAGAGTGCAGGAAGCAATGTTTACAGCAAAGACAATTGCACTTTTTGTTATCACAGTAACAAAAGTAAATTTTATTGAAGGTCAAATCCGATCTTTGACTGGATCGTAATCCAAAGGATTTGAGCACAACATCCAGACATGGCAATGTATTCAGCCTTTATTGTAGATATTGCAGTGCTTCTTTGCTTCTTTGATGACCAGCTAACCAATCTATCTCCAAGAAACTGAGCACTTCCCAAAAGATACAGGCAGGATCCCGGATGTACTTCTTTCTAGGAATCTTGACATTCCCGCAGGAGTATCCGCATCTTGCATAAGCTGTTAGTGACATGGCGTTGTCTTTCGGATACCAAAGACCCATGTTAATGGTTCCTTTCAAGTACCGAAAGACACGTTTGATAGCTTCAAAGTGCTTTTTGGTAGGCTTAGCCTGATATCTAGCACACATGCATACAGCGAATACAAGGTCTGGTCCTAACTGGCTGTAAAGTACATTAAAGGAGCCAAGCCATTCCTCTAAATCAGTTTGGGATCAACTGAATCCCCATAGATCCTTCGTCCAGTTCAATCGATCCACCATTGGTGTATCGAACAGGTCTGTAAGATCCATATATCCATATTTCTTTAAGATTTCGAGAGCATATTTTGCTTGGTTAATAAAGATGCCTAGGACTTATGAGAAACTGAAGTTCTAAGAAGAAACAACCATTGTAAACCATACATTGATCATCTTTATTTGGCATTCTCATTTCCTAGAAAATATGTGACAACGGGTATTATGATCTGTTGAGGCAAAAATGATTCATCTACGATAATTGAACAAGTAAATAAATGTTTGCCTGATTTGCTGTGAATAACGTTGATCCACCACCCATGAAGAAAATTTGTTTGGCCAAAAGGAAACTTTGATAGGTTCATAACCACTCCTTTGGTGCTTATGCTTTAGCCCATAAAGAGCCTTCTTCAGACGATAAACTGAGTAGGATTATCCTGGTCTTCAAATCCTTCAAGCTACTGACAAAGACTCTTCTGAAGATCACCATTCAGAAAAGCACTTTTGACAATCCATCCCGTAGATGATCATATTTCTTGGTTACAACATTGGTCAATGAATAAACTAATGGCCTTCGTATCCGTGCAACTGGAGCAAATGATTCTTCAAAAATCAATACCTTCCTCCTGAACGATATCCCTTTGCAACTACCGAGCTTGTTTTTCAGTACATCACCAATTCATCAAGCTACACTTTGTAGATTCTACTTGAGAGCGATACCCATAACATAGATTGGAGCCGAGGGTACTAATTTCCGATACTTCAAGTCGATCAAATTCGGGAAATTTCATCTTGCATGGCTTGAAACCAGCAGTCTTCTATCACGGCCATTTTGAAGTTCTTGGGTTTGACTTTGGACAGTTTAGTATGGAAACAGCACCACAAAGCATCGAATACTAACTGTTTTCTGGTAGATACAGGACGAGATGGATTGCCAACGATGTTATCAAGAGGGTGATCTTTGGTCCATCTTCTGAGATGATCTGGTGGTTGAGTAACTTGGTTGGGTTACCGTAGAATTAACATTCCCAGATGAAGACTGAGTCGAACCAGTTCCTCCATAACAGGGTTTCCAATGAAGGATGTAGAGCATCGTGAGTGATTGGGGAGTCTTCGAGAGTGGGTTCTTCTGCAATACCTTGATGTCGGACTGGATGATGCATATCTGATGTTGACGATGAAGCACTTGTAGACGGTGCGTCTTGAGCAATTGTTGTAGACAAAGATGTACCAGGTGGAACAACTTGAGCGTTAACTGCAGTAGCAGAAGGTACTGGTTCATGACTTAAATTGTTAAAGTATTCATCAAACATTGGTTGAAATAACATCTCCAGCTCTTTATCGGTTAGAGCGAGCCCTATTTGAGTTGCCAGTGGGACCATAATGTAGGCTCACAGGGACCTGAAATCATGCGTAACAGGACCATTGTCCTGATGCATCTCATCGATGTGACGTGAGAGATTAATTTCCATTAATCGACGAGTTCTCTTGTTGTAGATTCTATAGCCCTTCCTGCTAGGAGCATACCCAACGAAAATCCCAATGTCAGCTTTGGCTTGAAATTTTCCTAGATCTTCGCTATCATTTGTAGGATAGCACAGAGCACCAAATACTCGGAGAAATGTAAGATCAGGCTTCTTATCATGTACAAGCTCATAAGGGGTTTTGTTGTGACGAGTGGAAATAGGGATCGGTTTCCTGGTGTAAACAAGCAGTAGCTATACTCTGCCCATAGAAACATCTTGCTTTTGAAAATATCAGCATAGTACTTCTAGCTTCCACAATGTACAATTTCTCCTTTCGACAAATACGCCGTATTGTTGACGAGTTTCTCGGAACAGTAAGACTTTTGATGAAATATGCCAACCTCTTCATAGTATTTAGACATAACTTGGTTGACGAATTCCGTTCCATTATCTGTTCGGATGTATCTGACTGTTTTGTTGAGACCAACCTGTATTTGCTTAAGAAAGTTGATGACAAACTCTGGAGTTTCATCCTTTGATCTCAAAAACTTTACCCATGTGAATCTTGAATAGTCATCCACGATGACTAAAATGTATTTCTTCCCATTAATAGCTCTAGACTCTCCATTGACCACACAGATCTATGTGAAGGGTATAAGAACTTCATATTTTGTTTTTCCAGATTTTGGGTTTGTAGAGAACTTCTTGGCTTCTTCCAAGTTGACAAGGCTGAGCAAAGATGATCATTTTCAAAACTTCAACATGGTCGAACCTCTAACCATCTTTTCGAGCAAGAATCATTGTTGTGTCGAAGTTTAAAATGGTTTAAAAAAAACGATGATGACACAGCCATGAATTTGGACTTGGAAGCTTTGGACAACAAAGCAAATTGGAGAAGACTTCATCAGATCAACAATCAATATCGTGTACAAATTGTGCTAAAACGACAACCTTTAACAGTAAGTCTGTGCACCATTATTATCACAAATAAATGCAAAATGTCTTTCCTGAAGGCAACTTTCAAGATCAAGAATCCACAAAATTGCCGCTATAGAGAACTAGATTTGTCCCAAGTCCCACCCACGTAGTATACTTCCTTCGGAGATATACTTGTCACAATAACATAATCTCCATAACCCATGATAGCTCCGAAGTGATCATTCCCGAATCTGACTGTCCCGATGAACTTTTCCACAAAGTTCTTGAGCTTTGAACGATTCCCCGTCATATGTTTTGAACAGCCTGAGTCCAAATACCAAAGGATGACCTGTACGACCTCATTTAAAACAGTCTAGTGTTGGAAGGAGTTTGGAATTTTATTCCCTAATTTTTTGTTGGGGTCCCTGGTGGTTGCAGATATGATTAACATTGCTCAGAAAGCTTTAGTTAAAGAAAGGGCACTCGATCACCTAAGGAAAATTTCTTTCCTGTGGGTCTCTTATTGATAACTCACAATTAAGTTTTCCTAAGGCGACTATCTTTCCTGTGGATCACCATTGATAACCAACTTAGCAAATATTTGCGCCGTTGCTTTCCAATCCAGCTGGTCTTGTTCAAACTGTTATCAAGACAGTTTGCCTTTTTAGTTTCCAGATCATCGATCTTAATTCAAGACAATTTTAACAGAGGGGAACATTCACACATAGAATTCAAGATATGAAACAACACATATTTCATGACTTGTAGAGTTTAAACATTTGTTTACAAGTTTTGCACAACAAGATTCAGAATTCGAATTAATTACAAACAACGCATAGAGCAAATGCTAGAATCAACTTCGATTACACTTTGTTCGATAAAAGACTTATGTTGTCCTAGGGTGGTCTTCACTTCTTCTTATTCTCATCTTCTTAGCAGGCATGAACCAATTTTTTTCTTTGTATTGCTTCAAGCTTCGATCTGCTTGCTTCAGTGGAAGTGTTTATTTACTACTCCTTAGAAGATCACAGGGACATTAGTGTGTTTGAAAATTCTGGTGCACTTCGTGATTCTGTGTTTACTAAGATGAAGTAACTTGATTTCTCCTATTACAGGGTAGAGGGACCTTATAATCTCTTCCAGTTGAAAACATTTTGGGCAAGTGCCAATCACATATTCCTAACAATTCCTGAATAGCTTAGTGTATTGACAACAATAGTAAAATGCATTAACCATGGTTTTAGCTACTCAGCTTCCTCTTACAATCTTCATAACTGTTTCTTCTTTTCTATCTCTTCTATTCATCTAAACACTCCTCTTTAAGATGGTTTGATATAGTTTTAAATGAGTCACTACCTATTGTTCTTAAGGGGATAAGAGAGAGGTTAAAACATCAATGGCATACATGCCGTCAGTCGCAAGAACATCGGTTTGACAGAGTCACTAGAGACCAACAAACACTTTGCTTTCAACAGAGCCTTTAGACTCTCAATTTCATTTAACATGGTATTTCTGTTCTCTATAGAGTGAACATGCGTAAACTTAAAGGAGTCCATAGCAATTCTTGTAATGTTGTTTGACCTTTTCTAGTTCTACTCTAACGCATTCATTTTGTTCAATAAAGTCAGTGACCATCTTAGCATTATTAGTTTCACAACTTCGACATCATGAAGTAGACTTGAGCTTTAGTTTCTAATAGTGCGTTGTCTTTTTCTTGAAGCTGTGGTTTCTAGAGAATTGGAAATCAGAAAATGAGTCCAAATTCAGGAGCATCCTTAGAATTTTGTGAGTTGTAATTCCTCAAAGTTTTCTTGAAGGTGTTGATATTTCAATTGCAAATTCAGGTATTCCACCTCAAGTTTGTTAAAACCTCTTATCATTTCATCATTAACATCCTTTTTGTTCTCATTTTGTAGTTTAGATATCTTATTTTCAAGATCTAGACAACGTGATTGTTCAACAGCAAACATCAATTGATTCGACAAACAATTAGCAATTAGATTCTCATTTGCAATGAGAAGGTTTTTCCTTTCAATTTCAGCACATTGCCTTGTCCCCATGTACTCCCACAAAAAGTCAAGTGAAAATTAATCTTTACACATTACACAACCTTTTTACGGAAATTTGACAAACATGTAAAAAAAGAGAATCACCTCCAACAGGACTCACAGAAGGTGAAAGAGGTTTTGAACAAACAAAAGATGTTACCTCACTTGAAGTTCATACCAACTATAAAACTCTAAACAACATTTTGAAGGAGTTTCAAAGGCTCCATTAAAGAATTAAAGGAATGGAAGAAATTTTTGATCTAAATTGTTCAGCATAGTGGACCAAAATACTGTGGTATCAAGCATGTGCTGAAATTGAAAGGTAAAACCTCCTCATTGCTAATGAAATCTAATTGCTAATTGTTTTGTCAATCAATTGATGTTTGCTGTTGAACAATCACGTGTTCTAGATCTTGAAAATAAGATATCCTAAACTACAAAATGAGAACAAATAGATGTAATGGATGAAAGATACGCGTGTTTACAAACTTGAGGTGAAAACCTGAATTTGCAATTGAAATATCAAACACCTTCAAGAAACTTTTGAAATAACACTTCACAAACTTCTAAGGATGCTCCTGAATTTTGACTCAATTTTTCAGAATTAAAAATTCCAAGAAACACAGCTTCAAGAACAAGGACAACGAAATAGAAACTAAAAGCTCAAAGTCCTCTAAAAGAATGACAAAGTTGTGAAACAATAATGCTAAAGAAGTCACTGCTCTTATGACAAAATGGAATTCGTTAGAGTAGACTAGAAAAGTCAAAACAACATTACAATGAATGGGGGAGTATGACTCCATTAAGATTACGCGTGTTCACTCTAGAGAACAGACATCTACCATGTTAAATGAAATTGAGAGTCTAAAGGCTCAGTTGAAAAGCAAAGTGTCTTGTGTCACTAGTGACTCTGTCAAACCAAAAGTTCTTGCGCCTGGCATGTATGCCATTGATGTTAAACCCATCCCTCATCCCCTTAAGAACAATAGGAGTGCTCATTTAAACTATATCAACCCATCTTAAAGAAGTGTAAAACAGTTAATGAAGATTGAAGATGGAAGCTAGAGTAGCTAAACCACTGGATAATGCACTTTACTATGCTTGTCAATACACTAAGCTATCTCAGGAATTGTTAGAATATGTGATTGGCACTTGCCCAAAAAGTTTCAATGAAAGAGATTACAAGGCTCCCTCTACCCCTGTAACTAGGAGAAAGCAAGTTACTTCATCTAGTAACACACAGAAACACGAAGTGCACCAGAAATTTCAACACACTAATGTCCCTGTGATTCATTCTACAGGAGTAAACACTTCCACTGAAGCAAGCAGATCAAAGCCTAGAAGCAATACAAAGAAAAATAGGATCCTGCCTGCTAAGACTGAGAATAAGAAGAAAGTAGAAGACCACCCTAGGACAAATAAGTCAGTATGGACAAAAGTGAATCGGGTTGATTCTAGCATTAGCTCTAAGCGTGTTGTAATTAATTCGAATTCTGAATCTGTGTGCAAAACTTGTAACAAATGTTTAAACTCTACAAGTCATGAAATGTGTGTTGTTAATATCTTGAATTCTGTGAATGCTACCCCCACTGTTAAAATTGTCTTGAATAAAGGGAAGCAGATCTGGAAACCAAAAGGCAAACTGTCTGATAACAGTTTGAACAAGACCAAGCAGGTTTGGAAAGCAACGGGCAAACTATTTGCTAATGTTGGTTATCAATGGAGATCCACAGGAAAGAAAGTCGCCTTAGGAAAACTTAATTGTGGTTATCAATGGAGACCCACAGGAAAGAAATTTGCCTTAGGTGAACTGTGCCCTTTAACTAAGCTTTCTGTGCAATGTTAATCATAACTGCTAACCACCAGGACCCCAACAAAAATTAGGGAACTAAAATTCCAAACTCTCCACACTAACTGTTGTTAAATGCAGGTCATACATGGTCATCCTTTGGTATTTGGACTCAGGCAGTAATTTTCAAAACATATGACGGGGAATCGTACAAAGCTCAAGAACTTTGTGAAAAGTTCATCGGGACAGTCAGAATCGGGCTGATCACTCGAGCTATCATGGTTTTATGGAGATTAAGTTATTGGTGAAGTATAATCTCCAGAGTATACTACGTGGAGGGACTTGGACCGAACAATCTATTCTCTAATAGGGCAATTTTGTGATTCTGATCTTGAAGATCCCTTCAGAAAGCATTCATGCTTTATTTGTTAAAAATTAATGTGCAGACTTACTGTAAAGGTAGCGTAGCAACCAATTGTACACATAATCGATTGTGATCGATGAACCCTTCTCCAATATCTTGTGTCTCAAAGCATCCAAGTCCAATCCTGGCTGTGTCCGATCATAGTTTAAACCATTTAAACTTCGACACAATCAATGATCTTGCTCGAAAAGATCTGGTTAGAGGTCGACCAAGATTGAAGTTTGAAAAAGATCATCTTTGCTCAGCCTGTCAACTTGGAAAAAGCAAGAAGTTCTCCTACAAACCAAAATCTGAAAACACAAATATGGAATCTTCATAACCCATTCACATAATCTGTGTGTCCAATAGAGACTAGAGTAATTAATGGGAGGAAATACATTTTAGTCACGTGGTATGACTAATTCAAGATTCACATGGAAAAGTTTTTAAGATCAAAGGATGAAACACCAGAGTTTGTCATACAACTTTCTAATCCAATACAGGTTTGGTCCTCAACAAAACAGTTAGATACATCCGAACAGATAATGGAACGAAATTCGTCAACCAAGTTATGTCTAAATACTATGAAGATGTTGGCATATTTCATCAAAAGTCTGTTCCGAGAACTCCTCAACAAAACGGCGTTGTCGAAAGACGAAATCGTACACTTGTGGAAGCAGCACGTACAATGCAGATATTTACAAAAGCACCAGATGTTTCCTTGGGCAAAGCTATAGCTACTGCTTGTTACACCCAAACGATCCCTAATTCAACACGTGCACAACAAAACCCCTTATGACTTGTACATATAAGAATCCCCTGATCTTATATTTCTCCGAGTATTTGGTGCTCTGTGCTATCCTACAAATATAGCAAGATCTAGGAAGAAATTTCAAGCCTAATGCTACATTGGGCTTTGCCGTGGTAATAGCTTCTAGCAGGAAGGCTATAGACTATACCAACAAGAATAACCCGTACGATTAATGGAATAATTAAAACACGTCCCTCATTCGATGAGATGGCATCAGACAATGGCTCCTGACGCATGAGTTCAGGACCGAGCCTATCATTATGACCCTGACAACTCAAATCAGGCCTCGCTTCCAATCGATAAAGAGCTTGAGAAGTTATTTACCATGTTTGATGAATACTTTAAAACAATCTCAAGTCCAATGAACCATACCATCTCTATGCATGAACACTCAAGTTGTTCACTGGTACATCTTTGTCTAAAACAATGCTCAAGACCACCGCTACAGTGCTTCATCGTCAACATCAGATATGCATCATCCAGTCCGACATCAAGGTATTGCAGAAGAACCCACTCTCAAAGACTCCCCAATCACTCACGATGCTCTACATCCTTCATTTAACCCTGTTACTGGAGAACCTGGTTCGACACAGTCATCATCTGGGAATGTTAATTCAGCGGAACCCAACCAAGTTACTCAACCACCAGATCATCTCAAAAGATGGACCAAAGATCACCCTCTTGATAACATCATTGGCAATCCCTCTCGTCCTGTATCTACCAGAAAACAGTTAGCATCCGATGCTTTGTGGTGCTGTTTCCATACTGAACTGTCCAAAGTCAAACCCAAGAACTTCAAAATGGCCGTGATAGAAGACTGCTGGTTTCAAGCCATGCAAGATGAAATTCACGAATTTGATCGACTTGAAGTATGGGAATTAGTACCTCGCCCAATCTATGTTATGGTTATCGCTCTCAAGTGGATCTACAAAGTGAAGCTTGATGAATATGGTGATGTACTGAAAACAAGCTCGGTAGTTTGCAAAGGGATATCGTCAGTGAAAGAAGGTATTGATTTTGAAGAATCATTTGCTCCAGTTGCACGGATAGAGGCCATTAGAATATTCATTGCCAATGTTGTAACCAAGAATATGATCATCTACCAGATGGATGTCAAAACTGCTTTTCTGAATGGTGATCTTCAAGAAGAAGTCTTGACAGGCAGCTTGAAGGTTTGAAGACCAGGATAATCCTAACTCAACTTTACGTCTGAAGAAGGCTCTTTAGGGCTATAGCAATCACCAAGGGAGTGGTATGACACACTATCAAAAGTTCCTTTTTGGCGCAACAATTTCTCAAGGTGCCGTGATCCAACGTATTCACACGGCAAATCAGGCAAACATTTTCTACTTGTTCAAATATACTAGATGACATCATTTTTGCCCTCAACAGATCATAATAAGTGCACGATATTTTCTAGAGAAATTGAGCTCCAAATAACAGATGTCATGATGGGATAAAATGTTTGTTTTTCCTTAGAACTTAAAGTTTTCTCAAAGTCCTAGAGGCATCTTTATTAACCAAGCAAAATATGCTCTCGAAACCTAAGAAAATATGAGAAATGGATCTCTCTGACCCTGTCGATACACCAATGTGGATCGATTGAAACTGGACGAGTATCTCAGGGGATTCCAGTTGACCAAACTCGATTTAAGAATGTTGGCTCCCTTAATGTACCTTACACCAGTAGACGCAGACCTTGTATTTCCGCTGTATCATGTGTCTAATTTATCAGGCTAGCCTACCAAAAAGCACTTTGAAGCTATCATACGTGTCTTTCGGTAACTTAAAGGACCACTAACATGGTCTTTGTATCCGAAAGACAACGCCATGTCCACTAACACTTATGCAGATGCTGATCCATGCGGGATGTCAAGATTCAAGAAGAAGTACATCGGAATGCTTCATCTTTGAGATAGAAAGGTTAGCTTCATCAAATAGCAAAGAAGCACTGCAATATCTACAACAGAGGCTGAATACATTGCCATGTCTGGATGTTGTGCTCAAATCCTTTGGATGCGATCACAGCTCAAAGACTACGGATTTGACTTCAATAAAATTCCTTTGTACTGTGATAACAAAAGTGCAATTGCTCTTTGCTGTAACAATGTCCAGCACTCTCGATCAAAGCACATCGACATACGTCACCATTTCATCCGAGAGCAAGTGGAAAATAGAGTGGTTGAACTCTACTTCGTGGAAACGAACTATCAACTTGCGGACATTCTCACAAAAGCATTACCAAGAGAACGGTTCGAATTTCTTCTTCCACGCCTAGGCATGAAGAGTTTGACCCCTGAAACTCTCAGACGCCTTCAAGAAGGAGAAGATGAGTAAACGAAGTGCCTTCGTGTATCCTTGGTACATATGTTATAAAAAAGGCTTAGTAAATATTTTAAGTCATTTGGAATTACTAAATGGTTTGCAATTACTTCAGATTGCAACCCGTGTCGCTGTCAGGGCATGGATTACTTAAAATCCATGCATTATGGGTGTGCGCGTAAATTTTACATCTCAATCAACGACTGCAGCTCTTTCAATAGAAAACGGGTCGTTGTTTGAGGGGGAGAGTGAATTTGAGAAGTTGAAAATTTACCTCATCACACTGGTTTCTATTAGAAGTGATTGGGAGGATCTTCCATGGCTGTTTAGGAGTGTTGAATATTTGGTCAGTAAGCGAACCACCTAAGTTAAAATATGTTAAGATAATGTTTTTGTATTCTAATAGGTTAATGTTTGAAGGGGAGTTAAATTAATTTTAACTCAAAGGGCCAAAAATGTCTATGGTTATAATGCTTAGGGACTTTAATGCAATTTGCTACATGTCTCCTAGTTTTTTTTATCAATAGGGACTAAATCTGCCAAGACTCAAACTTTAGACAACCTTAGGGATGCTTAAACATGAAAATAAAAGAAGATAGAAACCACAGGGACTGAATCTGCCAATTTCAAAAGTCATAGTATAAAAGGAGGCGGCGGGTTGACATTGGTCAAACTTTCAAAATCTGGTCAAACTTAAAAACACTCACACTCTCGTACGCAACTCGCCGCCAAGAACCACTCTCGTACGCAACTCGCCGCCAAGATCCTTTTCCCTAATCTTTGATTTCAAGTGTTTTTCTTGCAAAGGTAATCATCAAATCTTCTTCTATGCATGTTAATGTATATATAGATTCAAGGAATCGAATTTAAACACATTAAAATGAGCAGAATAGTTAGATTTTAAATTTAGGGTTCGAAAATTAAAATTTGTTTGAAAATTGAAATTGATTAAGAGGAAAGGTGCGGAATAGGAATGTGATCACTATGATATATTGGTTTAACCATTTGACAAACATCTGTGTGCTCTATGCTTAATCTTGACCTCATTTTTGATCAAAATGTCTTCAAGTGGTTGGTTAGGTGTATTAGTTACTGGGATATGCTTATTAGGATTTGATCATGTAGTTGTAATGTTTATTTGAGATCATTAACTGATTGAATGCGTTATATAAGTTGTTCTTGGCGGCGGGTTGACTTTAAAAAAAAGGCATAGGTTGTTCGTTTGTTGATAAGAAAGGCGTTAGTGTGTATCTAATGCATAGGATAGCTTAGGATTGCGTTAGGATGTGTTAAGGATTGCCAAAGTGAATGAAATCTGATTTTTGTTTAAGTGATTCTAAACGGTGGGTTGCCTGTTTTGCTAGGTGGCGGTTTGTTTATTTTTTTATTATTTTAATGTTTTCAGGGAAACCGTCTCTCAACGGCAGTTTGGTTGAATTTATTATATTTAATAAAATATTCAACCCGCTATTTCGCGTTTTAATTTAACTGCGGCGGGTTGCTTCACGACGGGTGGTTACACGACGGGTTGCTTTATACTTTTTAATATTTTATTTGTACAGGTAAACCGCTGCCTCGCGGCGGTTTGGTGAATTATTTTAATAATATTAAAATACGCCAACCGCCATTTCAAAATTTTCAAATATGGCGGCAGTTTGGTCAATATTACTTTAATAATCATGGCGGGTTGGTGCCTTTCCTCGCGGCGGTTTGCTCAACCCTCCTCACGGCGGGTTGGCATTCTACTTTACGGCGGTTTAGGCTAATTTTTATTAATTTGGCCCATTAAGCTCGATAATCTTTAAAGGCCCTCTCCAATGACCCAATTACATATCTATTACCTTTCTGGGTTTAGATAACATGTAATAGTATCTGTTGTCCAATCTTGTAACTCGTGGCCTAAATTGTTGCATTTTCATCAAAATTGTGATAAATCTACCTTAATCAGCGAGGCATGTCATGTCAATGTCAACCTTCCTCTTTAACATCGTTTCTATGCCATGCTTGTTTCCTTTGTTAATTACTCTTATGCAGAATACGATGGCAGAGCTAAATGTTCCCGCTCAAGCACCAACAAGAACAGATGAGCAGATTGTACCTCGCTCTCAATGGTTACAAATCGGGAAAAGCAATCTTTTTTTCGATGCTCAAAAGATACAGAAGAACCCCATCTTTCAGATATCTGTGGACATCTTGCGTAACACCAATTTCTTCAGAGCATTCTCTACCTCTGCTAGTGTTCCTGCCATCTACATTCAGCAGTTCTGGAACTCTATGAAGTATGACAAGAAGATTGGGGTTTATAGCTGTCAAGTTGATGAACAATGGTTCAATCTAAGTGCTAATCTTTTTAGAAAGGCCTTAGATATAACTCCTGTCGACCCAGCTCACCCATTTGAGTTACCTCCAACTGGTGACACGGTGATTGATTTTGTAAATCAGCTGGGGTACCCTGAACCTGTAGAATTTGTCTCTAATATACGTGTGAATTATGTATATTAGCCATGGAGAGCAATTTTAACACTGATTAACCAGTGCTTAACCGGAAAGACATCTGGTATTGACAAACCAAGACACCTAGTGCTACAAATGTTGTGGGGCATCGTCACTCGAACTAATGTTGATCATGCAGAACTATTATGGGAAGAGTTTACTCAAGGGATTCAGACGTTCTTCTCACACAAGGCAAGTCATAAAGCCAGTCTGAAAGACCCTAAGAAGAAATCAGTTCCTCTCCTCATTCCTTACGGGTGGTTTACTAAGATGATTATCTACTATATGGGGAGCACCAGTGATGTAAATAAAATACCTGAGTCTCCTTGTCATCTTCCAGGAGATGACTTTCTGCTAGGTGATCTCAAGTTTATCTCGAAAGGTAAAACAAATGAAGTGTTTGGAATGGCGATTCCTAAAAAATTGATTACTCACGCCATTTAACAATCTTCATACAATCCAAAGTATTTGGAAATGGTTGCTAAGAATATGAAGAAAACACCACAGGATAGTGCAAGCAAGCAACCTAAACCTGCAACAAAGCGTGCTCCACCCAAGAAGCCACCACAGGATAGTGCAAGCCCACAACAAAGCGTGCAACAAAGCGTGCTCCACCTGTCAAACCAACCAAGCCACCTTCATCCAAACAACCTAAGTCTCCGACAAAGAAACCTTCTAAGCGTAAGCCTCCACGGAAAGTTAGAAAAGGAAAGCCTTCTTTCCAACTTGTTGATGAAGATGATGAAGCTCAACAAGAATCTGTTCCTCAAGGAGAAGGTGATGATCCTGCTCTCGAACTGGCCAAGAAGATGAGTTTGGATGCGCATCAAGAAAAGGGAGAAGGTGAAGGTGTTGATGCTGACATAGAACAAGGTGAAGTAGCTTCGTCTACAATGACATCATGAGTAGGGATATATGTTCGTACAGAAGACCAGGCTGGATCAGACCCTGGAAAAGCACATGAGGCTCTGGCTGGACCAGACCCTGAGCCCTTGCAACTCATAACTAACGAACGTGTCATCGAAGATAACCCAGAAAGTCATTCTGGTTTTATGTCGTTCATGAAAAATCTAGAAGACACTGATAACTTTGGGGATCAATTTCTGTATGACAAACCAACCGAAGATGAACATGAGAAATCTAAAGTTATAGATGAGTCTGATTCCACCATACCTGATCCAAGTCATTAAACCGTCACATCACCTCCTCTAGTGATCGCTCCCGTCGTTGATTTCTCATCTCCTAAACCGTCTTCACAAGTCACACCTCCACCAATCAACACGGAAGCTAACTCTATCACCACAACTCTCCCAGAGATCTCTCCATTCATCGCCCTTCAGCTAAGAGTGGCAAAATTGGAGCAAGATATGTCTGAAGTAAATAAGAATTAAATCCCAAGTTCCTACAGTTGTTGATAAGTATCTAGGAACAAAACTTGATGATGCTCTCCTTAGGGTTCTTGAACGACACACTGCAGATTTAATTAAGAAATACTCTGTGCTGCCTGGCCCAGAGTCTATCAAGAATCAAGAATCTAAAAAGAGTCTGAAAGAGATTATCAGAATCAAAAGGGAACAAGGTGAGAAGGAACAAGAGTCAACGTATACCATCAGGTCAACTGATAAAGTTGCACTTGAAGAATTTGATCTAAAGAGTGCTCTCTTCAAACACATGAATAAGAACAGGACTGCAAACAGAAATCCTGCCAACTACCATCTATACCATGCTCTTATGGAAGCGTTAATAGCAGATGAAGATGCCATGGATAAGGAGGTTAAAGACAAGGTTAAAGACCACAAAAGAAAGCATGATAGTGATGATGATGAAGACGATGATGATGATGAAGGCCCTTCAGCTGGATCAAACCAGGGTAAGTCAGCAAAGAGAAGAAGACCCGATTCAGGTGCTTCTGGGTCAGCTCAACCTCCTCTGAAAGATGATGACCAAAGTTCAAAGAAACCACGGAAGTCTAATGCATCTGCTTCCAAACAACATCCAGCTCTTACCTTAACTAGATGGCAGATCACTGACACAAGAGATGCTATTGTTGACTCTTCGATACACAGATCTGATCCCAAATCAGAACATTATGAACAATCCTCATATGACATTCCAATGCAGGATGAAGGGCATGTCTCAGATCTGGAGGACACCAATAACGTTCACATTCCCAAGGTGTTGACCACTACATTGTTTAAGCCGATTCCTGAAGGCGAGAGACCAGCTACACCTGAACCAGAATGGACCATTCCCTCGAATGATTTCCTGGAACCAGAGAAGAACTGAGCAAATACATACGCCACAACGTATCAAGTTGCCGCTGAGAACAAGCTTCAAAGAAAGACGTATGATATTGGGTCATTCATCAAATGGTTTCGCAGACGAACATGAAAGAAGAAGCTCTACAAAGCTGATTTAGAAGGTCCAACTTTCAACCTTGTTAAATCCTTTCATAAGAACAGCGTCTTTCTTCAATTTCAGATGGATGAATGCCATAAGCTGCTGATGAATAAGGTTGATTTGGTTAATCAATATATATGAATCACCGCCCTTAGGAGGACCACCAGTTCAGGTAACTATTTAACCATAATTATTCTTCAATAAGGATCTGGATTACCTTCTGACAGGTGACAAAGAGCGAAAAATTGCCTTATCCATATCCAAGCTCAAAGCCGCTCGTTACCTAGACTTTGGACTTGAAGAATTAGTTCCATCTTTGTGGGTTGAAAGTGAATGCGAATATGACATCAGTGCGGTCTATGGCATCACTCACTGGTGGTTTAGCACTTCACTGGTGGTTTAGAAGAAAGGATTCTACATCACAAACACAGGAACCCTCTGATCATGGAACAGTCAGCATTACTCCAAATGCGAATTCACATGTAATCAGTGTCAAGGTTTTTAAGAAAATATGGATACACTACATGCGAGAGATAATTCTATCGCTGAGACTGATTACAAAGAGTACAAGATCTGGAAAAAGGATTTCAAAAATTCTTCATCCCAATGATTTTGAAGATCTGTTCCTACTTAATATTCAGAAAAGCTCAACCATCTGCCCTAAAAACAGACAAGACTAGTCTTCACACGGTCATCAACATGTGGATAAGAAACCCGGTAATCAGGATCGAAGTGGGAGACGTGCAGCTTCGGATTGAAAGTTATCAAACAAAGATCAACCTGAACGGCCAAATTAGTATGCAACAACTATTACTTCAAAGAAATTATACGATTGTCCCTAAGCCAAGAGACCGTTGTCTACAGAGACAGAAATGATCAAAGAAAGTTTATGAGGCTGAATGAGCTGCATAAGTATAGTGATGGGACGTTGACAAGAGTCTGAAAAAGCTAGATCCACATGGTTAAAGACTTTCAACTGTCGAGTACAATAAGGGCATGGAGAACTAGGAAGTGTCAGAGGATGACAAGAGAAGAAAGCAAAGACTATCATCACAAACAGCAATCGAGAACAGCCTGCAGAACATTGAGGATCTTTCAGAAGTCTGAAAGCCTTTTTGTTGAGGAAGAATAAGAGAGATTGACTACAGAAGGCTGATCAATGGGAACAAAGAACGTCACAACATCGTCGTTACAATAAAACAGAATCAATATTTTTCTTATTGAAACATTATATCTTGTACATTAGTAAGTAGTTAATTCTTTTGATGATTTAGTGATAGAAAATTTTTATACCCTCAACGATTAAGGGGAGCAGTTATAATTTTCTTACACGTCTTGCGATTATGGCCACACTTTTTCTCCCAATATTATAACATATTTAGAATCAATTGGATATCCAACTATGTCAAAGGATTTAACATTTTTTGAAAAAGGAGAAAATGTGATTAAAATATGTGTAAAATAATAAAACGTGATTTATTAGACTCATATACTCCGCCAAAAAACGTGCTAAACAATTTCAAATACCAAAGCAAATTTGAGGTGGTGCTTTCTAAAAAAAATCCAAAAAAACGATCAAGTACTAAACGCTTTATATATTATATCATAATACCTAATTGAATTTTCAATTGTTTTAATGGAATAAGGAGAACGTACAAAAGACCGTGCCATGCATTTTACTTTTTTGGAGGTATAAGGTTGGTAAAGGTTAGGTTACATATTTCCCATGATCCAGCATAACCGGAGGGATCTACCCAGGGACAATCCACTAGTTAGTTTAGAATCCTTAAGTATGCATATAAAAAAAAAAACAGGAGTAAAAAGTAAGAATAAGGGAAAAGTGCCTGACTGAGATGGAGCTATACTGGAATAAACTAACAAGGTTCTAGTCATGAAATCTCGGTAAGCACTGAATGGGTAAAGAATTAAAAAGAATTGTAACGATTAACGGTGTAAAGAAAGAATCCTCCCTCCATACACATAGGTCAGAAACAGGTCAATACATATGCTGCCAGAATCAGTAAGATGAATTGCCTGGCATTGAAATCGACATCATGGACCCACGTAATGCAATGCACAACCCCCCAGCTACTCAGAATCTCTTAAAAGATTTTTAGTTTCATTTCCTCACGAAGACTAAACATGTTATCTATTAAATTTCTCACGTCCGAGTTAGTTGATATTGAACAGGTTGGCAGTCCAGCTCTTGCCTTTGAATACTAGACCAAAATGCACTATTGAGTCTAAGAGCCAAGAGATCGTCAATTAATCTCATTTAGACACTATATCCAATCTCTTGTTTTCCACACACTGTGGAAACAAGTCTATCCTAAAGAGTCCTAACGCCATTATCCTTGTGAAAAGCCAACACATCCCGAGTGAAATGAAGTTCTTCACAATAAAAGATGGAATCCAAATACTAGAGCCAATCAAACCAAGCTCTGGGTAGGTAACCTTGTGCATCTACAAGAATCAAACTTGTATCACTGAAAGAACGAATGGTGCGATTTTGTGTAATCTAACATGTTCCAGAAAGAATTGATCGGTTATGATCATTTGACAAACAATAAAAACTCATCGAAGTTTATCAAAATATTTTTTAAGAAACACTTAGACTGATTTTCAATACTATTTTCTCTTATTGCTAACTATTTTCATTACAGGATAACTTAAAGATGGAGATAGAGATGGAATTTCCTATTCCTAAGACATCAAGTGAATTACCGAATGCTCCACACAACGACCTACACATGTTATGAGTTAAGAAAGATCTCATATAAGGTGTTTAAAACTTCCCCAAACTCTGATATCTGTTATTTCTTCACAAGTCACATGATTGCGGTCCATTACAAGATAATGTAAAAAGAATATGTGTGGGTGATGAGCTCAAGAAAGCTCAAGATCACAATCAAAAGACAAGTCAAAGATGAATCAAAATCATCTACCGCAATATTTAACAAGGATGTCAAATCTACGAGCTAAAGACTGAAGTGATTAAGACATCTACCATGAAAATGAAATTGAAGCTAAAAGCTCAGTTAAGAACAAAGAGTCTTATTTACAACTATTAGACTCTTCAAACCAAAAAGTTCTTGCGCCTAGGCATGTATGGCCATTGAATTTAAACCCCATCCCTCATCCCTAAGAATAATAGAGTGCTCATTTAAACATATCATCCATCTTAAGAAATGTAGAAACAGTTAGGGAGATTGTAGAGGGAAGCTAGATTAGTTAAACCACTAGATAATGCACTTAACTATGCTTGTCAATACACTAAGCTTTCTTAGGAATTGTTATAATATTGATAGGCACTTGCCCAAAAATTCAATGAAGATAACAAGGCTCCGCTCTAATCACCTGTTACTAGGAAAAAGCAAGTTACTTTTAGTGATAAACCAGGAACTTCATCTAGCAACACACAGAAACACGAAGTGCACCAGAAAGTTCAACAGACTAATATCCCTGTGATTCCTTCTACAAGAGTAAACACTTCCACTGAAGCAAGCGGATCAAAGACTAGAAGCAATACAAAGAAAAATAGGATCCTGCCTGCTAAGACTGAGAATAAGAAGAAAGTAGAAGACCACCTTAGGACAAATAAGTCAGTATGGACAAAAGTGAATCGGGTTGATTCTAGCATTAGCTCTAAGCGTGTTGTAATTAATTCGAATTCTGAATCTGTGTGCAAAACTTGTAACAAATGTTTAAACTCTGCAAGTCATGAAATGTGTGTTGTTAATATCTTGAATTCTGTGAATGCTACCCCCACTGTTAAAATTGTCTTGAATAAAGGGAAGCCGATTTGGAAACCAAAAAGCAAACTGTCTGATAACAGTTTGAACAAGACCAAGCAGATTTGGCAACCAAAAGGCAAACTGTCTGATAACAGTTTGAACAAGACCAAGCAGGTTTGGAAAGCAACGGGTAAACTATTTGCTAATGTTGGTTATCAATGGAGACCCACAGGAAAGAAATTCACCTTAGGAAAACTTAATTGTGGTTATCAATGGAGACCCATGGTATGTGCTTAATTACACATACCTTTTACCTTTAAAAACGAGCTAAAATAACCAAAAAACGGACTTAAAATGCCAAA
>BQNB010058091.1:18677-37923 GCA_026074375.1 Tanacetum coccineum
CGAAATTCAGTTATAAATAGGTTTAGAAAATAACAGCTTCAGTCCCTGCGTTTTATATGTTGAACTGGAAAGGGATATAGGGGTATTGGGGAGGTGGGAATGGGTAGGGGTGAGCTGGTAAGGGTACTTGGGAGGTGGTTTGAGAGTGAAAACGTGGGGGAGAGGGCTGTTTGGGTTTTGGCGGGTACGGGGTGAAGGACAGTTATGGTTCGAGGATTTAAAAGAGAAGTTTGGAGAAGATGCAAAAATGGCCCCTCATGTTTCATTCTCTTTTCATTTTCTTTCTAGCCCGAGTTTAGTTATAACAAGGTTTGGAAAGTGGCACTTTTGGTCCCTCCGTTTTATAACAAAAGAAATAAAGAAAGTTTTGGCAAATTGCAAATTTGGTCCCTGCTGTTTATTACTAAAAGGGTAAAAGGGGTTTTTGGAAAATTGCAATTTCAGCCCTTGTGTTTTATTTTTCTATTTTCCTTATAAAACAACTTTTAAAACTTGGCATTTTTGGCCCCTTTTCTTTATTTTTTCATTTTTAATTATAAAACAAAGTTTTTAAAATTTACATTTTTGGTCCTTATGTTTTATAAAAAAGGATTGTGGGCTTTTGTTGGGCTTGGGTTTTGTGTTGGGCTTGTATTGGGCCCAATTGAGTGTGTCTGGGCCCAATAAGGTTTAGGTGGGGTTATTGGGCTTTTTCAAGCCCAATAAGGTTATGAAGTGGGTTTTGTGTGTACAATGGCTGAGATTGGCTGTTCAAGGGCTAGGATTGGGTCTTCAAAGTCTTCACAGTCTTCATAGTTATACTATTGGGCTTTCCCGGCCCATCAGATGGGTTAAGATTGCATTCAATAGTATTCTTCAGTTCCGGCTCCGGTTTGACTGCTGATTCTTCTGTATTGACTCTGACTTTGACATTTTTGGACTTTGGCCTTGATTTTGCACAGTCTTTTCCATTCCATGCTCAGTTTTGTCATTTTGGCTTGGTTTTCTGCCTTTTTGTTGATATCCACTTCCTGCACAATACAAATGCAAAACAAACATATATTTGGCAGTTTTTGTCTGTTTTTGGTCATTTAAGCTCGTTTTTAGAGGTAAAAGATATGTGTAATTAAGCACTTATCAAGGTACTTTTTCACAAACGTTTGAAATTCAACACATATGAAAAACTGATCTTATTTTACAAACATTCGAGCTTGGGACAACACATTTAGGTAAATATCATCAATTATACACTAAATCCAGAAAACCCCCCAAAAATTTGTGCATTTATCAACAAATTCGACACTTCCGAAATTTAATTGACTTTTCAAGTTTGACTTTCTGAAATTTGACTTTTCAGGTTTGACTCTTCCAAATTTGATCCTTTTAAAGTCTGACTTGTCGAAAAAGAAATTCCTGCTAATTATTTACATCAAATTCGATCTTAGTAATCCTTTTAAACTCCAATGAGTCCATTTTAACCAATATTAGTCACAAATTCAAGTTTTATACCAATTTCGACAAACGTTGAATACTTTCAAATTTTGACCAGCGTATCGAATTTGTGATTCTTGGATTTTAATGAACATTTGTTACAATTTATCATAACATACGCTATTATTATCATTAAAAAGCCTAAATCTATCATCAATATTCAAAGACCCCAAATTCGGAAACCCTAATTCTTATCAAAATTATATTCGATATCAAGAACATCACTAAAACTTATTCCCAAACCCTGTTAAATGGATAATCACTTACGTTTGAGAAGAGAGAAAGATTGTGGACGTTGTAATGAACTCAAAATCATGAACTTGATTCTCTCTTCTTTCTCGATAGCAAATTCGGAATAAAGAAAAAATTGACAATGAAATTAATTTTTTATTTATACTGTCCGAATTTTAAAGTTTGGAAAGTGACACTTTCAGTCCTTGAAGTTTTTCCTTTCGAAATTATGTTTAAAAAATGACAGATTTGGCCCTTGTAGTTTTAGATACCGAATTTTATTACCAAAAATTTCAAAAACTCCCCCTCGGAGTATGATCTCTTTGCACAGTTAGATCGTTAATGGAAATTTTCCTTTTTCAAAGTCCAGATTTTCACAAAATAATGAAAAACTCCCCCTCAAAATTATACCATTTTATAAAAACTATCAAATATTCGAGATATCATTGTTTTTATTGGATTTTGAGAGCAATGTGAAATTAAAATTCAGGTGATGTACGTGAATGGGAATTACAAAAACACATGTTTTGACAATGAGAACTCATTTGTGTATCAAAATAACTCCCTCTCAGATCATGATCCAGTAATGACAATGAAAACAATTATGAGAAAAAAATATCGAATCATAAAACTGATTGTAATGAGAAGACATGTGATTTTGTTTAAATTATATTTTTGTCCTTTTATGTTTTTAGTTTTTGTTTTTGAAAACATGAAAGAAATCTTTTGAGTTTTTATATTTTTTAATTTTTAATTTTGTTTTTGAAAATTTTATTTGCAAGTTTGATGTATGATCTTTTTTCAAGAAGATAACTTTGCCAGACTTTCCAACTGTGTTGGAGTCATACATCTCATACCAATGCGATGAACTAAGTACTCAAAGTGTTCTTTGGGAAGAGCTTTAGTAAATAGATCCACAAGTTGGTATTCAGTTCCGACAAAGTATAATTCCATCGTACCCTTTTCAACGTAATCTTTAATAAAATAATACCGGATGTTTATGTGTTTTGTACGCGAATGCTGAACCGGATTGCATGAGATAGCGATAGCGCTCTTTGAATCGCAATACATCGGTATTTTATTGTACTTGTATCCATAGTCCAGTAGTTGTGTTCGCATCTAAATGACTTGTGCACAACACGCAGACAATGACACATATTAGGCTTCAGCTGTAGACATCGCAGTACAATCTTGCTTTTTGGAACTCCAGCTTACGAGCTTTTCACATAAAAATGGTAAGCCTCCTGAAGTGCTTTTGCAATCGTCTTTACATCCTGCATGGTCTACATCTGAATATGCAATTAGTTTAAATACGGAATCCTTCAGACACCATAAGCCCATGTTATGGTACTGTCTTAGGTACCGAAAGATCCTCTTGACCTCTTTGAGGTGTTTGACCGCAGGACGTGCTTGATGACGAGCACAAACAAAGGTGGCAAAAGCAATATCTAGTCTACTGGCTGTTAGATACATAAGCCATCTAATCATTCAACGATTAGTCGTTTGATCAGTAGGTGTGCCATGTAAATCAGCATCCAGTTTCTTAGTACATAGGTGTGCTCATGGAAACATAATCATCCATACCATGTTTCTTTAAAAGCTTAATTACGTATTGTATCTCAATAGCATATTATGACTGACTTATGAATATGCCACGGGGTGATTGATGAACTTGAAGTCTAAGAAAGAACTTTAGTTCACCCATCATAGACATTTCAAAGTTACTTTTCATAAGATTTGCAAATCGTTTTGAAAAATATGGATTTGTAGACCCAAAAATGATGTCATTAACATATACTTAAACAAGTAATATGTCTCCCCCGTGATGTCATGTAAACAAAGTTGGGTCAACAATACCTTTAGTAAAATGGTGTTCAATTAGGAATGAAGACAGTTTGTCATACCATACTCGTGGAAGTCTTGTTTGAGACCGAATAAAGGCTTTCTCAATTCTTCATCTTCAACCTGTAGACATAGTTTGGAAAGTCTGGATTGACAAATCCATCAGGTTGGCTAACATAAACTTCCTCTTTCAATAGACCATTGAGAAATGCAGTTTTAACATCCATCTGAAAGATTGTAATGTTTTTATGTGCATCAAAAGCAACGAACATCCGAACAGCTTCAAGACGCGCAACATGAGCAAAGGGTTCTTTAAAGTCTATGCCTTCTTCCTGCTTGTAACCCTTTGCAACAAGACGAGATTTGTTTTGAATGACAATACTTTTCTGCAATTACTTTTTTTCTCTAGAGTCCATTTTGACATAAATGATATTCTTTCCATCTGGTCTAGGAAATAATTCCCATACATCTAGTCTCTTGAATTGATGCAACTCATCTTGCATTGATTCTATCCAACTATGATATGACATCGCTTCTTTGATGTTCTTTGGCTCAAAAGTACTGATAGTTAATGCATACACACATACATACTTCAGGATCAGTTTGAAGTCTTTTTTGAGTCATCACAGGTTTGATAGGTCGCTAATTACTTGTTCTAAAGGATGACCTTTTGTCCAAATGTGTGTTGAGGGTTGAACTTGGTGGAACTCATGCATAATTGATGGATCTAAAGCTGTTGATGATTCGGCTTTAGAAAAGTCTAGAGCCCATATTGGATTTTACATTAAGTATTTACCAACAAGTTTATGTGAGTCTCCTTCTTGATATAATTTTTTAAATTCATACAGCCTCATTCAAGGAGATTGGAGAAGTTTGTTCTTCGAATGTAGTTACAATGTGAGGAGCCTCGTGTTCTTCAATGATGATTGAAGATGTCGAAGGTGAGTCTTCATGATTATTAACTTGTTGTGCAACAAAATTGATGGACAATTCAGAAGACTTCTTCTCAAAGTATTCTTCGTACATTGGTCTGAACAAATTATCTAAATCTTCTTTAGACGAAGTATTCATGGATTCTGCTGATAAATCATCATTGATGAATCATTGTGAAACGGGTTCTAAACTGTCATGTTCAGAAGCCATAGCTGTAAGCTCATCAAACTTGACATGGATGGTTTCCATAATATTTTTGGTACGTCGATTATAAATTCAAAACCCTCTGGATGTTTTTGAATATCCAATAAAGATACCAATGTCTGCTTTAGGTTTTACCTTTCCAAGATCATCTCGGTCATTTGTTGGATAACACATTAAACCAAACACATGAAAATAATCCACATTTGGCTTTCTGCCATGTAGCAATTCATATGGTGTTTTGTTGTACCTTTTATGAATTATTGACTGATTTTGAGTAAAGCATGCGGTGGAAACTGCCTCGACCCAAAGAAATTCAGGTAATCTAGAAAAATAAGCATTGTGCGTGCATCCTCAAAAAGAGTACGATTGTGTCTTTCAACAACGCCATTTTGTTGTGGCGTACGAGCAATCAAAAATTGTTGCATGATGCCTAACTTATCATAATGGGCTTTAAGAGTTGCATTTTTGAATTCAGTACCGTTGTTAGTGCGAATCTTGCAGACTTTGGCATTATAATTCAACTGAACTTGAGCAATAAACTTCTTTATTGTCTCTGTGGTCTCATCTTTTGTATGAAGAAAATATACCCATGTGAATCGAGAATAATCATCAACGATCACAAGAATATATTTCTTTCCATTGATCGATGCAATCCTTATTGGTCGCATAAATCCATATGAAGCAATTCCAACTTGGAATGAGTACTTGAAACCAATTTAGGTGGATGAGAAGCTTTCTTGCTCTTTCCCTGCTCACATGCAGAACATAGGTGATCTTTTCCATATTTGAATTTCGGAAGACCATCAACTAGGTCATGTTTGGTAAGATCGTTTATGGTATCGAAATTTAGATGTGAGAGTCTGCGGTGCCATAACCATGACTTTGTCGAAGTGGATTTGGACATAAGACAAACAAGTGAAGAAGCAGCCATATCAAAAATGTAGATAGTATGCAAATTGGATTCACGAGCTCCTGTAAGCAGATGATCTCCTTCCAGATTTCACACATAACATGTTTTTGAACGAAAAGCAACTTCTAGATCACCGTTACAGAATTGTCCTCCTACACTGAAGAGGTTGTGTCCTAGGCCTTCAACGTAATATACATGACAGACAGTGATGTTGCCTTGTACATAATCGCCATAGCCTGTGATTGCTACAAAATAATCGTTCCCAAAGCGGACGGTGCCTATGAATTTCTCGACAAAATTTTCCAGCAGTGATCGATCACCCGTCATATGTTTTAAAAAACCACTATCAACAATCCACATAATGATTTGAACTACCTGCAAGACATAAAGACACCATATCTGGACAAGTAGACAATTTGACTACCCATTTTTTAACAGAAACCGATGTTTTAACAGTAGGTCAATTAATAACAACATTCGGGGGCGTTCTAACATGTGACCAACCAACATTTGGTTGTAATTCGTACAACTTTTGCCACATTCGGCTAGTTAGAATTTTGTTCTTCATGTAGTTGCTAAGGGAACTGTCTCGCAAATTAAAAGCACCAGAGACCTTATTTTTGGCACTTAAGGGAGTAACCGTAGCAATCCTAGTTTTGAAAACTACGGGAGTAGTATCTAAGGACTTAGATTATGTAGTCTTAACAGAAAACCTAGTCTTTGAAACTACGGGAGTAGTATCTTCCAACTTAGATTTTGCTGTTCTAAGAGTAGTGAATAAGGCTCTCCTAACTTTTGAATGCACATTCAATTTATAATTCGCAAGACAATTATCATGACATGGGATAAGCACATTTTTAGCACAAGAAACACACAATACATTCTTCGCTATAAGAGCATTTTTAATATCATCATTAGTTACAATCTTTTTGTTTAAAGAAAAATTCTTAGATGCAACATCTGGTTTTGTATTTGTCCTATCAGAAACTTCTACTTTCTTTGATGAATTCTTAGTGTTGGATAAGACACTATTCTTGAATGATGAATCTCTATTCGATGGTCTTCTAACACTAGAAGTAGCTCTCAGTCCTGTAGAAGATAAAACACTCTTACCCTTGTCTGTATTTGTGTTTTGTTTCTTTTTAACTTTGTACATTCCCGGTGCGATGACATTTTTGTTTATTTCAACAGCTTGTTGCTTGTTAGGTGAAGTCTGTAAAGTGACTGTTTTTGACAAAACATGTTTCTCTTCTGTTTTAGGAGCAACAATTTTCTTTTGAAAAACTGGTTTATTTAACGGTGTGACACAAAGAGGTTTAGTAGAAACATTAGCTTTGTCAAACTTAGTATTCACAGGCTTACCCTTTTCAACATTTTTTAGTTTAGCTTTTAACTCAGATATTGTTATCAAAAGATCTTGATTTTGTGCATGTACATCCGCATATGCATAGGTCTTTTGATTGACATGCTCAATCAATTAATCGATTTCCCCTTGAGTTTGAGTTCGTGTCTTTTTAATTGAATCAAAAAGTTTTTGATATTCTGATTTGACATTTTCTCGTTCCTTTATCAAATATTGGACTTGAAATTCCAAAGACACGTTCTCACTCTCAAGCTTTTCCATTTTTGATATCCAAGAGGTTTCATAAACGTTTTTCAAAGAAGATTCACATTTTCATCTTTCTTTTTCATGTTGCAATTGTAATTCAAAATCAAGACTTTCTTTTTGACATATTTGAACATCATTTTCAAGAATGTTTATTCGTTTTTGCATTCCCTCTTGGATTTCAATAGAGTTCATTTGAATTTTCTTAATATCATCTTGCACATTATTGTCTACACATTCGTGACTCAACAACACACAACATTCAATTTCATGCTTGAGTTTTGCTTCCAAGAGTTGATCATTCAAAAGCTCATTTTGTTTACAAGTTGCACTAAGATCACTTTCTGTTGAATAAAAAACATCTTTTATTTCTTTTATATCTTTTAAAAATCATTTTTGAAAGATTTCAAAATTCAAATGTAAATTATGAAGAATTGGTTTCACTTCTTGTTGACAAAATTTGGTTAACCGTATTTCTTCTGGAGAAGTATAGAAAATGCTTTCACGTTTAGAATTTGTTTGTAATAATGCAAACAATTTTTTAAAATCATTTTCCATTTTATTCAAATCCAATTTCATTGGATTTGCACTAGGCATTGGTGCCACAGTTGGTTTTGTCTTAGAAGATGAAGACGGTAAACTTGCATTTGAAATTTTTTTAGAAGATATAAATGACAATGAGCTATATTTTTGTTTAGTAGAAAATTCCTTTTGTGGAACAAAATCTTCGTAAAGAGCATTTAACTTTTTAAAATCAATTGTACGAACATTTTGTTTTTTCTCAATAGCAATTGGATCATTTAATTTGTTTTTCATTTTTATTTAACTCTTGGTTGCATCATTAAGAATGTCCTCACTATCTCTAATATTCACATGAATTTTTGAATCAGCAAAGCAAGAAGCATCATATAATTTTAGATTCTAAAAAATTGCTTTCTTGAGAGTATAAGGATTTTCGTACCCCAAACCATGTTTTACATTTGAATCATAGAATGACATTGGTTTTGGTCCAAGCATAAACATTCCTTGTAGAGAATTACCAATTTTTAACACTACATCTTCATTCTTTTTAGCTCTTGGTTCAAGATCTATAACCGTGTCATGGTATTTTAACTTCAATTCACTCATTTATTGTTTCAAATTGTTTGAGTCTTTTGAGTACCACAATTTTTATCTTTAATTCAACGAACAAACAACTCTAATTTTATCACGTTGTTGTCAAAATCTCGGAATAATGTCTCGATCATGAATAAATAGGAGATCATGACGTCTTTTCCAATCATCTATGTCTTACGATTCAGCCTCAATATATTCGTTAAAATATGTAGTGTTTATTCATTTGTCATATCAAAATCGAACCTTTTCCTTATACGACTCAAGCTATTTAGTCAACACTATATTTTGTTGTTGAACTTTTTAGCAATTATTTGTTATTTCTCAGCTTCCTTATACGCATTTCTAGCTAATTGCTCTAATTCATATGATTCTTGAACATTGTTATCGTATTCAACACTGCTACTATTAACATCATCATTTGGTTCATCAAATATATTATTGCTATCAATTTGATCTTCATCAATTGTGTTGTTAATAATTTTAGGTTGCTTTGGATACTTTTGCTCTTGGTTATCTTTAGCAAATAATGGGTTCACATAACTGGTGGATGGAGTTTGTACCTCACTGAGAAATGCATAATAATAGCTTGGCCCAACATCAGAATCAAAGTTTACTGGTTGAATTCTGGACATTAAGAATATATTTGCACTTAATTCCTCAATTTCTTCCATACGAGAAGCATCAGCAAAGAGAAAATCATTCTGTTCATCGATGAGAATTACTCCTGCTTCGTCCTGTTTTGCTAGCAACATTTGTTCCATGAAGTACTTTGAATCTCGAACTCTTGGCTTATGACAATTACGAGCATAATGACCTTTCTCACTGCAATTGTAGCATTGAACATTTGCAGCAGTTTCTAAAGACACAGTTCGAAGAGTTCTCTGAATGTTTCGAGCATCATTATGAACATTGTTACCCTCAATGACTTCCTCTTGAACATAAGAACGTATTGTTTTTCTGCCATCATTCCCATAATTTCTACTTTGAATGTTTACTCTGTCACCTTGAACAATTGCTTGATTTCTAGTGTTGGAAGAAGTATGAAGACGATTATTTGTTGGATTAGAGAAACGTTAAGTGAAAGCTCGAGCAAGTAAAATCATTACAGAGGTAAGCAGATCTTCATAATTGTTTTGAACGACATCACCTTGATAATCATCATCATAATCAACCACTGAAGAGGGATGTGTGACATAGTAAGGTGTTGTAGTTCTAGAAGAAGATCCCGTATGTGCCATCAACGCAAGAGGATTGATGAATGTAAAGTTATATACGTATAATATATTGAAGTATAAAGAGATTCACTAAAAATCCATGAGGACAAAGATTTAAAGTAAAAATCTATACAAAAATATCCTACGTAAGCCGGTAAGTGATTACCGGGTCGTTTTCCCAAAGACATATGAAATTGAGACCTCGTTTGTTATTTGGACAATGATTTGAATGGGATTTCAAATATTTTTTATTGATTATCTAATTCTACAATTAAAAGCAATTAAAAACATTTAAGGGAAAACAATTAAGCAATTAAACAATTAAGCAACAACGAGAATTCAAACGGAAAAGCCGACACATAAAACCCTAATTTATCGAAAATAAATCCTAAAATTATTTTTCTACTTTTTCCAATCCTAAATTATTATTTAAAAAGAAAATGCTAAGGAAATTCTAAAACGAGAGTGATTAAAGCTCTAAACAACGAAATTGAAAACGAGAAAGGGGGATTATATCGTCTTTATAAATAAACTTTCTAAATAATTACCCTTCGAAAGTGAAATTTCAAAACCTAAGCCTAAAATATGATAAAAGAAAATTTTATAAAAAAGAAAATTATTTTTTTGATTATTTTCCTATTTTTTATGATTTTTTTAAAGTTTTAAACAAAATTAATTCACGAAAAATATAAAACTTTATGCTAAAAATCTTAGAAAATTTCTAAAAATAGCTTATGATAAGCAGAATTTAGGAAAATTATCAAATCTCAAAGAGCTAAACTAAATAAGCCGGGAAAAATCAAATAAGCATTCGAAATGCTTATTATACTTAAATCTCAAAAAAGGGTAAAAGGATTTTAAATGCACCTTGAGACATAAAAGTCCCAAGGGCGCAGTGGTTAGAGGTGTGTGTGTTGTGTGCTATAAAAGGTGAGGAGGGTTGAGGTTAAGGGTTCGAGCCTTGCTCACCCACAATTTCCCCTATTCTCTTTTTTTATTTTTTTTGCAAAAACCTAAAAAGAAAAGTTATAAAACTTAGAAAAACTAACAACTTTAATGAAAACAATTTTTTTTAAAACTCAAAATTTAAGCTGAAAACAGCTTTTTAAACAGACAGAAAGATTAATTAAGCTTTTATTAAAACTTGATAAGCTAAAAACGGGTATAAGCTAAAGCTAGAACTAAATAAGCTATCACTAACTTAAAACTAACCTAATAAGCTACTCTAAGCTAGAAATGAACAAAAAGCAAAAGCCATAAGCTGAAATTTCAATTAAGCACTTATTTAAAAACTGCATACCAAACAAGCCTTAAGGGCAACTTTAGGCTTAATTTTCTATAAGCAAACAGATCCTTATGACATTCTAGCTTATATCATCTTAAACCTCAGCTTGTAAGCTACTTTAAACAATAAGCAAAAAGCAATTTGAAATTCAAATAAGCACTGGAAAAGAACAATGAAAAAGCTATTTATGCTGTTTTTTATGTTTTTTGGTTTTCTAAGAAAAGTCTAATAAGCTAAATCCTGAACCTAATAAGCTACAAACAACTTAATTTTAACCTATTAAACTAGTTTAGACACAAACTAAACAAAAACTTATGGCAATAAGCTAAAAATCTCAAATAAGCATTTTGGTAAAAACTGTTAACCAAACAGTCCCTGGAGGCAACTTTAAGCTTATTTCTAAATAAGCTAATGGATCCTTATGGGAATCTAGCTTATACTACTTTAAACATTGACTAAAAAGCTACACAAAATCACTTTTAAAAAGTATTTTGAAAATCAAATGCTTAATCAAAAGCTAGTTGAAAAAGGCTTATGTATTCAGTACATGCTGAGTTTACTACTTGGTTTTTGAAAAGACAAATTGCTGAATTTGAGCTTAAAAACAGATAGCTTAATGAACTTTTAAAAGCAAAATAAGCTGAAATAGATCTACTATTACCTAAAATCTACTTGTGAACAAAATTTGAAATTCTAAAAACTATTTTTACCTGCTGATTTTTAAGCTAAAAATTGATTATTTGGCTTTTTATGACTGCTGATGCAGTTGACATATAAACTACTAAAACTTAAAATTAACAAATGCAGGCCCAACAAACTATCTTCTATTCTAATAGAACACTAAAGCAACTATAAATCCACTAATTTTAACTGCTAGAAACAATTAAAACCTAATGAGCTTAAGGATATGAGCTTTCACTAACAGATTCTAATAACTATTTATGAATGATGATTAAAACTGATTAATCCTAATAACAACTTTAAATCCTATCAATATAAACCAAAATATAGAGTTTGAATTCAATTTAAAAGACTAAATGGTTACAAGCAGTTCTGACTTTGCTTGAACCAAACACCCCTTTAACTTGATCAATCCCATTTTTAGCTTATAGATTTAAGATTTAAAGAACAAAATTCAAATACCAGATGCTAGATAGCTTATAACAAACCTAATGAACATGATTAAGCAAACAAATAAGCCAGAACAATAAGCTAATGAATTATGCTACTATTTTTGGTTTTTCAACTAATTTTTGACAAATAAATGAAAACTAAGCTTTTTAAACTAACATTTATACTAAATAAGCAACAATTAAATACACTAAGCAGAAATAAGCAACTCTAATCTATAATAAGCAATCAATAAGCAGTTTAAAGCTAATGATCAAAATTAAAGCTATAAATGGAAAAGTAAGAACTTACAATAGCCTTTGCTTAAACAAGGCTTACAAATGCTCCAAGAGCTGTCAACAAGCTCTAGCTTATCCTAGGATAAGCTGGTGAGGTCCTGGAAGTTCTTCCATTACTGACTTCCCTTCCATTAATAAGCTGAGGTACTTTTAAGAGAGGATTTGTTTCTTATTAAGCTTAGTTAAGCTTTTGTGAGCTTAACTAAGTGTAAACTAACTTAAGTAGTGAATTAAGAGCTTATTAAGAGCTTTTTGAGCTTTATTAAACCATATTGCTTATTAAGTAAAACAGAATCAAACACCAGTTTAAAAGGTGAACTACAAATTTTATTAATGGAAACAGATTACAAGGCTTTTAAATGAAGATTACAAAGATTTAAATGAAAATAAGCTAGAAAATTACAATAAGATAAAACTGTTTTTACCCTACTCCTATATTAAGCTAGCTATTTAAAACTACTCCTAAATGATCCGTTGTGAGTGAGAGAGGCCTTGTATTTATAGGAGATAGTGGATGCTTCTAGGCCTTGTGAACACGCTCCCTTTGGTCTTGATCATCCCCCTTCATTCATTGCCAATCATTAGATCCCTTGTCTTAGCCGTTAGATCAAAAATGTAATTACACGGATTGCCAGCGTGACAATACTTGTGTTAGAGGCCTTGTGCTTCTTTAAGCTTGTTTTTAGTATAAATTCCCACTTCTAGATGTGTTTCTTTTGAGCCCCGCGTGTCACACCCCGCCAAGGCGGAAACGCGAGGCATAACATGAAAGATATTAACATAGCACATGGTATCTTTATAGAGGAATACTAAATAGTGTAATAAATGCAAAGACACAACGTGTCATGATAACATCCAACCAAAAACCCCCCCCCCCCCCCCCCCCCCCCCCCCCCCCCCCCAACGTTGTCATGATAACATCCAACCAAAAAATAACCAACGACTCCCCAAATAAATATGTATGGATAAGGTCATTACCTTCCATACAAGTCTTTATAATATTCAAAACAAAGTTCTAGAAGAGTTAGAAAAGAATACATAAATTAAAACTTATTGCTCATTTAAAAACGGCAGAGCTAAAATCATAGATCTTCAACTTGCATCTTATGGTCCTCACTGCAACTCTCCTAACAGCAATTTGACGCCTGAGTTACTGATAAACGATGCTAAAACACGTCAAACCAACTAGGTTGGTGAGATGCCTTAGGTTTTAGACTCCAACCTCAAACATTTCTAAAACAAATTCAACCATTACTGTGTTATAGATAAACAGTTGCATGGATATATATACTATCACATACTACTCAAATCAATCAGATCAATTCATCACTATTCAAGATCAATATAGCTCAAACAAAATAGCTCAACTCAAAATTAGCTCGGCTCAAACCAAGGTGGTGGGAAGGAACGATCCCACGATCCAAGCAACCCGGCTGCCGGCTACACTTGTCATTTCAATTCAAACACATGCAAAGTTAATAGCCACACAACACATGACATTTTTAGACTCAACCATAAAAGATTCACAGTAATAAACTTACAATACACATTGCATCAGTTTTCACCCCAATGTAAAATTGTTTAGAAAAAGATAGGGCTATGAACACTCTCCTGACTTGCTAGCTTCCAAAAGATCCACCTCAAAAACTTCCACAAAATTTCACGACAATATAAACAACATAATTAAGTTTCCATCAATTAGGCATTCAACCAATGATGATGTAAACATCAACTATGATGGATGTAATAAAGCTATCTACCAGAAGTCCTATACTTGTTTTTAATCCTTTTACCACTCTTTAATAAGTCATTTTAGTCTTTAACATACACTGTGCATTTTCTGGTTTTTTTTCAAGGCTGAATAATTTTACACTCGCGCTTTACGGGTACCCTTGGGACCTTAAACGCACCTATTAAACATTCTCATAATTCAAACCAAAAATACACTATTGTGACCTATTATGGGTTTGTTCTAAAATCCATGTGATTCTCATTCATTAGGTATAGGTGCTATCCACCTCAAATAAAATCTAACTTCAAAACTGTCCTAATTCGGTCCTAGATCGCCACTAAATAGGTATGACCCTAAAAACCATACTTTAGACAACTAATTAGACGATTTCCTTTGGAGGATTTTTAAAATAGGACGTGACGTGAAGCTTAACTTCTGTTAAAAGGCTAAGCTTGTTTCAAATTTTATTGTAGGGGTTTTACCTCCACGAAATTAGACCCAAATCTTCCCGACCTCGAATTTACTGTTTTAGTAAAACTTGTTTTGCGTAAGAAAAGACATTTTGTATGACTTCACGAACTCAAATCGTTCGAAAGCCGGACTTTTTTGGGAAAATAGACTCTCGGAAACTTATCAAAATCATAAGATCATCAATAATATCAATTACCAATCTCAGAGATATCATCTGAACTAACTATCAACGACCTCTTTGTTCTTATAAATTTCTGGCTTCAAACTTAAATCAGGAGTTAACGGCGAACTAACCCCTAATGTATTACACCATCATGCTTCTATAATTAAACCTAATCAATCTACATCATTGAGTTTTAATTACATTTATGTACAGGTAAACTTTGATACCCTAATAAATAAAAACCTAATTAAATTTTATGATTAAAACTTAATCCATTTTTCATGTTTAGATTACCTAAATTTAACCTGATAGACTAAAAAGTTTATAACTATGAATAGACTTTGATTGCCTTTATAACTTAATAAAAGAAAAAAAACTTTTTTTTTTTCTTTCTCTTGAAGGATTATCGGGCGGACCATTAGGCATGGGGGGGAGAAAAAAAAATTCTGTATTTTCTAATCCTTGGTTTGCTTATATAGGCCTATGGATAACCACTTTATACAAGTTTGAGCCCCAACTTCGACTTCTCTTTCCTTTTTTTTTTTTTACTATTTCTGTTTTTACTATTCATCCATATATAATTCTTTTTTTTACTTTATTATTTACTGTTAAAAGAAACTTGACTTTTTTTGGAAGCTTTGTATAATTTTTAAAAACCATATCTATCTCCTAAACCTTCTCTTTAGCTAATAAAATATTACCTACGTTTTACACTTTCTAAATATATAATTAAAATTTTCATTTCCCAAAATCACTTTCTAATATTATGGAAAGTTTACCCAAAAAACTCTCATATTGTATACAATTCAATTTCTTTCACAAATGACACGCTTCAAATTTTAATCCAATCACCTAGCACAACCACTTATTAACCAAAATAATTCTTACAAAAATTACTAATTCTATTCCTTTTATCATATTAAGTGATAAATATAAAATTTCTCCATCAAAGAACTTATTTCTCTTAACTTAACCCTTTAAAACTAAACTTTATCATTAATTTCGTATCACAAAAATTACGTATTATAAATACTACAACATTTAACACCTCAAATCCGCCTTACAAATGCAATATCCATTTCCTGTCACTCTAAAGCAGTGAACGAAATAAACTCAAACAAAGTTTACACCAATCCAATCCTATTGAGGGGGGACGGGGAAAAAATTTTCACCGCAAATGGATTTTTTATCCAATCTCACGTATCCCACATCATAACAATATAAACAAGTGTCAAACACTTTATAATATTCTCTGTATTGGATTTAGGTACTACCGTTAAGTTGAATACTGACAATTCCAGAAGGCAATCACTAATGGTTGGACTTAACCCTTCTCAAGTTCAGGTTGTTTCATTATCCGCACCGTTGTGATAATCGCTGGTCAAGGGATTGTTCTCACTCGAGGTATTTCACGTTTCGACAATAACTTAATCGGGGTCCACGTTGTTTGGGATTAAACCCGAAACATATACAATATTAGATTAACTATCGAGCCCGATTCCCGATATTATTCTATTACAACATTAACTAATTAAAGACCGAAGCTCCATCGTAGAGTGACCGAGCTTCCTTGTTCGACTCAATAAATTGAGGCTAACAATCTCCCCCGAAGTGAGTTCATTGATGACACTCCTTCATGAGATCAGTGAGATTGCTTTTGTCGTTTAAGCTCGAGTGTTCTTGGTCTTTGTCTTCGTTATATGTTGTAGGCTTGTTCCTTCATGCTTTGCGATCTTGACTTTGAGCCTTTGTCATTGTCTTTATCGTCTATGCCATCTTGCGATCTTGTGTCTTTGACCAACATGCTCATACTTTTGCATTATCTTGAAAGCTTTAAATCAGAGTTAGCGTAAGTCTTTATCTTTGTCTGATTCCAATTGTAGGATCCCGATTTACTTCACTTCATAACACGAATCAAGAACTAGAAACTAGAAAAGAGAGAGAATCGAAAATAGAGAGAGAAGAGAGAGAGAGAGATGAGAGAAAAAGAGATAGAAAAGAAATTTAGATATTATGAGAAATGAGAATTATATATTTTCATATGGAAAATATCTATATATATATATCCCTACGACACGTGGGATATTTAACTAGGACCCGGGCTCGGGTTTTGTTTGGGATTAAACCCGAAACATATACAATATTAGATTATCTATCGAGCCCGATTCCCGATATTATCCTGTTACAACATTAACTAAATAAAGACCGAAGCTCCATCGTAGAGTGACCGAGCTTCCTTGTTCGACTCAATAAATTGAGGCTAACAGTATACGTATAAATACTTACACATTTAAGACAAAACATTAAATTCACGATAATTATTTCCTTGTCACTTAAAAGTGAACGAAAGGAAATCATAATTTTTCACCATTATTCTAATCTTATTGAGATGATCCCACTCAATAAATGGATACCAATACCTCATAAACACATAATAACACACATAACACATAAAATCACATAAACCGTACATTGCAACAGACATATAAGTCAACATTAAAGGTTTGACTAACCTGCTCAAGTCACGGTTGTTACATTATCTCCACCTTGAGAAAATCTCGTCCCGAGATTTAACTACTCGAGGCAATATTACTATCGACAAACAACTGAGGACACTTAGACCTAATTTGATCCTTGCGTTCCCAAGTAAACTCAGGGCCACGCTTCGAATTCCAACGAAATTGTACTAACACTATCTTACTACGCTTTAAACTCTTGACCTCTCGGTCCACAAACTCAACGGTTCCTTGACAAAACAAAGAGTCTTGTCAACCTTAATCTCAACAAACTTTCACAAACCGAATCCAACTGCTAATGACTTTTCTTACCCCCACAAGGGTGCAATTAGCAACACAACAACCCCAAACGAAAAGAAACATCCACTAATTGAACCTCACTCGTCATCGAGAAAACTCTTCAAAACCTTAGGTTGTGTAACAACGTCATTTACAACCCGGTCTCCCAACTCATCAAACAAGAACTGTCTTGAAACCACGTTATAAGTTGTTACAAAACCTAACGTTTTTAAAGAATCGGCTCGACTTCGAGTTTATTCATAAAATAACTTTAACCAAAATCACAAACACATCTAAGGGCATATTAAGGTCAATAAGAAACCATACGTACCCAACTTCAATTAAAACTCTCAATGATCTCTTGCTCAACGAACAAGTGTGGATACTTAGTTTACCAATCGAATCTTAACTCAATGAACATTAATTACTTCTAATAGTTCTTTAGCAAAACCAAAAATTCGAATTTGACACACTAAACATGTCATGCACACTCCTCAACTCCTTTAGGTAATATCAACCAATAACCATTTCAAAAATCTCAAATGGACCTTCTTACCTTGGTATCAACTTACCATACTTTTCGAAACATCATACACCCTTCAAACTGAATACTCTAAGTAACACTCAATTACCAGCCTCAAGTCTAACAGTTAAACCTTAGACTAGGATAATTCTTGAACCAAACTCGGTTCATTCAATCTTGATGTCGCTAGTTACAACCCATAAAACGGTAACCTACATTCCTTTCCACACAATGCTTCAAGTGAAGCACATCTCATACCCGAAAGATAATCCCCACCTTAGGGAAAAACTCATCTCACGAAAGATAAGTATCCCAACTATCTCTAACATCCACAATACATGTCCTAAGCATAGCTAGAAATGGGGTGACTTAGTCAGTCCATTGACTACACCCAATCGCACTGTATCCACTACTCAAACTTGGTAACTTGACAATAACATCTTTAGTTATCCTTTCTCACTTCTACTCGGATAACTCAGGTTGTAGCAACAATCCTGAAGACCCTTGATACTCAACTTCCACTCTCGAATACGCTAAATACTTGCTACCGCAACTAGCTATATTTTTCTTCATACTCGACCACCAATTTGAAAACCTAAGACCACACTAAGTTGCATCCGCTTCAGGATGGATAGAATACTTTATCGTATACGCCTCTTCAATAGCCAATATGAACCACTCTCCACCTCTTTTCACACTCGTTGGTCCAAGCCACGCAACATCTTATGTTGACACGTTCTTTGCTTTGGACATCTTATTTTACACCACCAACATCCTTTTCTCGATCTTAGCTTGGATCGTCATACGTCAATCCAGAACTCATTCTTGGCTTCACTCTTTTTCCTACTCCACGATTCAACAACCACATTTTCCTTTCCTAGATGGTACTTGGCCTTGAAACCATACTCACTAAATAACTTCATCCATTGACTCTGCCTCATGTTCAATCCTTCCGATTGAAAGTGTGTTTGAAAGTATGTTTTCAACAACCACATTTATAAGACTTGTATGGATGGTAATCCTTATCATTCATATTTGTTGTTGGTTTTTTTTATTTTCTTTATTATTTACTAAAAGAACTTGAAGTTTGATAATTTATAAAAACCATAAACTATCTCCAAAACCTTCTTTCGTAAAACCTACGTTTTACGCTTTCTAAAAATAACTTTTCATTTCCAAATTCACTTTCTATATATGGAGAGTTTACCAAAAACTCTCATATTTTAACAAACTCATTTCTTTCACAAATGACACGCTTCACATTTTAATCCATCACCTAGACAACCACTTATTAACCAAAACAATTCTTTTAAAATACTAATTCAATTCCATTATCACTATA